>JAQSVH010193930.1:0-17224 GCA_029448705.1 Adansonia digitata | reverse complement strand
TTTTCAAAATCCATCATACCTTTACCCTATACATGCTGCTAGTGTCGAGATAGGTTGAAATTCAAAAATTAATTCCACCTAGAAAATAATTTTCTAGGATTTTTGAAATATTTTTACATTAATCTTCATTGAATTACCTTTCCAACATTACCTCGTTTACGCCTTGGGACCTCCAAATAAGCTCGAAATAAATTCAGAAAGAGAAATGATGCAATGATGTCCTTTGTTTCTAACCAATGTTTGGAACACTTTTATTGAGCAATTCGAATGCCTCATGGTCTACTCCGCTCATTCCCATGACCTAAGCCCTTTAGATTTGGACCAAGGCTAAACCAATGAGGAACATTTTACCTAAATCTTCAACTCTCGATTTTTACAGATTCTTATTTTCAAAAGAATGACCTATTCCTCTTGAACGTCAAAAATTTTTATTTTTAGGGATACTCCAACCTCATTACTCCGAAAGGATACTCCAACCCCAATTTTACCTTAAGATGACATTGAATTTTTATTTCAAGGATTCGCCAATCCCATTACTCCAAAAGGATACTTTAACCCCTCTTTTACCTTAAAATGACATTGAATTTTCATTTTTGGGAATACTCTAACCCTATTACTCCAAGGGGATACTCTAACCCTACTTTTACCTCAAAATGACATCGAATTTTTATTTTTGGGGATACTCTAACCCCACTCTTCTGAGGGGATACTCCAACCCTGCTCTTCATATTCCTTCTAAAATCTAAGCTTTCCTTTCTCTCAAGTCATCTAACCTTTTTCTCCTTAAATTTTCACCGAATTCGACAAGTCTCAACATTGTTGTCCTGGTTATTCGTCAATAATCAAAGACAACTACAAGATACATCTCAATCATCTCTCTTGTTTATGTATGCTCTGTGTTTATTTTTGTATGGATTTATTTATTGTTTTCTTTCCTATCTTAGTAATACGTTTCCTCTTGTAAGGACCTCGAGCATTCATGCTTTAAAAAAATTGTTTTCAAAATCACAAACTGATATCTCGTGCCGGTATCACTCCAATGCCAGACATGAAATATTTGATTTTTTTAAACCCATCTGAAGATCATTTTCATTAAAAATCCTTATGTTTCTCACCTCTTTGAGTCGCGTAAGTGATAACATTTTCATTAAAACCTAGACTCGTATCTTTACAAAACTTCATGCATTAAAAGGAATTATATTTAAATAATGATAAAAATGGAACCAAGGAAACTGAGATTCAAGTAAGATATAGTTAGATGGTACCGATTTTTGGGTGGGGGTGCTAATCCTTCCTCACATGTAACCAACTCCCAAACCCAAAAGATTGAATCTCTGGTATTATTTTCAATAGGCATCTGGTCATGCCTAACTTAAGATGATCGGTGGCGACTTTAAGTTTATGGCCACTTCATGGTGGCCATCGAAGACTAGTCGGATGAGCGATTCGTCTGACAGTTTTTTACTCTTTCATGTCAAACATAATCATATTTTTTAAGTCAAGTGCACTTTGGCCCTTTGGATCATCCGAAGTTCATAAAGGCTGGGCACATGGAACATCGACAGCTTGGCAACTCCACTAGGGAGAAAGTTAGAGAGTTAGGCCTATGACTAGCTATGTCTTGCTTGGTCCTTGGTTTTTCGATTTCCCTAATTATTTAGATATAATTCCTTCTTTTTTTGCCTTCTAATCTTTTATTTTTTATGCCTTTATTCTGTGACTATTCTTTTAGGGATTGCTTTCTTTTTGAATGAACGTATATTTGAATAAATATGGTAATATGGAATAAAATAAAAAAGGTTTGATAATTTTCCCGACACATACCGTGCACTTTCATTTTAGATTAGATTCCCACCAAACACCATGGTGAGGCTAAGATCTTAATTATTAAGAGGAAGTGAGCCATCCGCCTTCGTAAGTAACCCTTTGCATAGGCATGGCAAGACCTTCCGAGATGTAAATTACCTACGTCTCTCATGAGTAACCCTCCGTATTTGCATAGGGAAATACATCTACTAGGTCAAACCCATTTTGCCAAACTGACGATGGGCCCAAGATCGGGGTGCCTCAGTTATCCTTACCGTATTTGCATAGGGAAATACATACCTATTTAGGCATCTATTTAAACCCATATAGTGAGCCCTATGAGCCAAACCATGCTAAACCATACCAGAATGCTGATAGAATAACCTGGAGAATAGGGTCACTTAAACCTTTACTCTTGTCTACCATATTATACAAGCGACGATAGGTGAACATCATCCCTCATATTTATCATGTTGTTTTTATGATCATTTCTTTAGGGTATGCTATAATGTTCACTGGCTCACCTTTCCTTAACAAGTGGGTGATGATGAGTGAATGTTTAAACTTACGATGCCAAAAATTCGTAATTTGACCAAAATAAGTCACCATGCAAATGAATTAATACAGATATCGATGAACGAACGTCCCAGCTAGTTTGGTTAGGCATGTCCTTATGTGGTATTGTATCACCACGTGTAAAGGCAATCTTAGCATAGATACACTATGATGCTGTCTGTTTCTTATGCTCACCCCTATGCATCACATCGTCTATTCTTAGGGCAAATGTGTATGAAGCATTTTCATTTTGTTGCTTTCATTTCTTTGTGTGCTTATTTCTTTGTACAACTGCTAACTTATTATTATTTTTTTTTGCATGCATCATTTCATTATTATTGCCAGCGGGTAATTGGACAACAGTGTAGTGTTTACCAAAGGCTGTCTATCATAGAGCAACAATTTGCCTTAGAGTTGAAATCTTTCGAGGAAGTTTGAGCCTGATCTGAGCGACAACAGCATGAAGATAGGGATGTCCTATAACCCAAGTATATCTCGATAGTGCATAAAAAGATCAAAATAGGGTGTTATCAAAATGACTAGCAAGATCTGAAATATATATGGACTAGTTGGGATAGTACCAAGAAGGAATCATTCATGAAAAAATACAGGGACATTGCCCCTTTACTCTAGGTCCTTTGGATATTAATTTGCTGCAGGTCACTTCCCAATTATGGAACCCCACATATCGGTGTTTTACCTTCTACCATGAGGATTTGACCCTCACAGTAGAGGAATATACCTTGTTGCTCAACATCGAGAGGGCCAAGACTAGTAGGATATATTGCAAGGCATTAAACCCTCCAACTTTTAAGAAAATATTAGCCCAGATTCTCAATGCACCCAAGACGTGAGTCAAGGGTCACATTTAGAATAAGGGAAATAGCTAGTGCATTTCATGGGCTAGTTTGAAAGAGGCAATGGAAAATACTGTTGACGTTTAGAAAATGCAAGATACATTCGTTTTAGCAATATATGGCCTAATTATTTTCCCAAAGACACTAGGTTATGTCAAAGTGATATGGCAAATTTCATTTCTTGATTATGTAGCAACATTAACTTGGCACCTGCTATCATCATTGAAAACATCTAAGCCCTTAGAAAAATAGGGATAGGACATTTCATTACTTGTGCGCCTATGCTTCACTTATGGCTTGTTAGCTACACTTGCCCAAAAAAAAAGAAGAGGCCATATAATTTTTTCCTTGACTTCAATCCTATCTCTAAAGTCCTTGAGAAGGAATGGCTTCACAAAAAGTCTGAGGAACAACGAATCCAAAAATTTTAGAATCTCAACAGGGAGGAAGTGACATGGAAGGCTGCTTGATTCTCGCCATAAACCATCATGTACAAATATGGGGATTACAATTGTGTACCAATCATTAGGTTATGGGGAAGTGCCAGCAACGTATCTATTCCAGTCCTTCAACAATTTTGTGTCAGCAATTTATCCCCTTTGTTCAAAACCTATAGGCATTTGACCTTGAATATGATGGGCCAAATTATAAGTCAAAAATTCAGTTAGCCTTCCATGCTTGGAGACAAACTCATTGCATGGAAAGACACAGAGAGGAAGCAGTAGGACCTCAAGGTATAATGAATGAATGATACATCACATCAATGATACCTTGCCTCCATCCAGTATTGTATCTATAGATGAAGAATTTTGAAATCAAATTGCTTAAATGGGAATTCGAACAAGTAAAAACAACCCTTACCAAGGAAATTGCTCGCCTAAAGGAAGGAAAGAGTCAATTGGAGATGGATCTTTATCTATGTGAATGTAAGGTAAAATGAGCTGATAAGGAAAAGAATCATCTCAAAGAAGATCGCAAGGGTCTAAGGAAAGACTATGTGGTAGTCAGTAAAGTAAACAAATCACGACGCCAAAGCAAGTCTTGAATCAAGTGGAGACAAAAAATTGCCACCCTCGAAAAAGAACTACATTAGTGGAAAGAAGCAGCTAAAGACAGTAAAGAGAAGTTTGTCAGAGCTTGAACCCTCGCATCAACTTATCAAAAGAGAACTGTATAGTTAGAAGCTCAAGTTTGAGATTTGAGAGCAAATCAGGTTGTGAGATGTTAACGATCAGGGTTCAAGGCTTAGAGTAGTCCTTGCAAGCTCACTAAAACTAGGTGGATGAATTAGTACACGCCTCAGAATAGTGAGAGCGAGAATGGCAACAAATAGTTAATCAAGCATGCCAAAATTATTAAACTCATCATCACCATCTCACTGAAAAAATTCAGGTAGCTCAATTGGAGGCCTAATATATGATGGATGAGGCTCGATTTCTAGCATGTAGCATCTTAACCATTAGAGCTCAAGAATAAGAATTGTTGTATTTCTTAGAACATGTGATTAAACAGTGTAATCATGATAGACATTTTCGAATGTAATCATATGTATTCAAGACTTTGGTTGCTTCAATGAAAGACGTTATTGGTGGAGCTGTTTGGTAATCCAATTGCCCCTCTTGCATTTGCATTAATAACAATTATTCTTTTTCTACTTTGGATCAATAACATAATTCTTTTTCTGCTTCATGAATTCATATCCATCTTCATATCATATCATGACACATTCTAAAGGTTGAATCCATCAATAATCTAAAGTGAAGGTGTCCCAAAACAGGAAATCTTTAGCTCGCCATCACCACAACACTCATACACATCATAAGGCCATGGAGAACGATCATTAGTCCCATATTAAGTGACTAAAGCTCATGTATAGAGAATCTCAAGAGCAACTAGCCCGTAAGAACGAAGAATTTCCAATATCAAATGGCAAAATTGACAAAACTATTGTTCGAAGCTTTAAAAGATAAAAGATAAACGAGCACCATCGATATTGGCAAAGGATCGATTAACCCTGAAATTAATTTGAATTATGATACCGAGGCTATTAATGTGCATGAATAGCATCCCCTAGTAGCGAGAATTCCATCGACTCAACCATTCATTTATCTAGGCTCTTCACCCGCTATACCTATAGTACCAAATCTTGATGAACAAGTAGAACAAGAAAAGGCAAAAAGGTCTTCAAAAAATAATGGAGACTTAAACAAATACTAATCTCTAAAGAAATATCTTTGAGCTATTAAGGGAAGTGATAAATATGGAATTGTAGATGCGAAGGCTCTAGGACTGGTCTTTAATCTTATCATTCTGCATAACTTTAAAATGCCAGAGTTGGAAAATATAATAAGACCATATATCCCACTGCTTACCTTTGGAAGTATTGTCGCAAGATGACTGGGTATGAGGAAAATGAAAAATTGCTAATCCACTACTTCTAGGATAGTTTAACTAGGGTAGCTCTTCGATGGTATATAAGGCTAAACCCTATAAGAATTCAAACATGGATAGATTAGGCTCGTGCATTCCTTAACCAATATAAGCGTCTATCTAACTAGGCCCCAGATCGCTTCCCCTCATGAACATGCAGAAGAAAGCCTCTGAGAGTTTTAGGCAGTTTGCCCAAAGATGGAGGGAGGAGGCAACTTAGATTTAACCTCCGTTAACTGAAAGAAAAATGATAGTTATGTTCGTTCCCATTTTGAAAGATCCTTACTACGACAAGTTGGTGGGAAACAACATAAAACATTTTGCTGATATGGTCATATCAAGGGAGATGATTGATAATACCATCAAAAGTGGGAAAATATCTATGAGAGAATCATTCAGGTCAATTAAGAAACCAAAAAGTAAAAGAAAGAAAGTGTAGCACTGTAAAGTTCCCTCAAAATCCATGCTCAGCTCAAGAGGTATATGCCCAAAATATGTTGTATTCAGGTTTTAGCCCCTACTAAATGACACCAGTAGTTTACTTTACTGGGATTACTCCAATAGTCACCCTTACACGAAATCCTGTTCAAAACACTCATCCAAGCATGCAACCTCATAACACAAACAATGCTATAGCCCTAAGTAATCATCAAGCACCTCGAGAAAGGGAATATTTTGACCTTTTACCATACTCATATAAAGATATCTACAATCACCTATTAGCTAGCCGATTGGTTGCCCTAATATTCTTGGACACAACATCTCCGCCATACCCCAACTAGTATGATGTGAATGCTTATTATGAATACCATGCTGGAACACAGGGACACTTAATTGAGAACTGTACCTTATTCAAAAGAAAAGTGCAGGGCCTCTTAAAAAGAGGAATAATTAAAATAGAGCAAGGGCCCAAACTAAATGTTGGGGCTAACCCGTTCTCTAATCATGCTAAACTGAAGGTAAATACCATGATTGATAGGACAGGCTGTTGGATCAAAAGAGATGTTAGAAAGGTCAAGACACCAATAAGTAGAGTGTGGCAAGCATTTAGGGAGGTTGAGATAGTGAGCCCAAGAAAGGAATGCATGAAGTCCTCTTACTGTTACTGTGCTTAAGAGCATAATTTATAGCAATATTCATCTTCTTAAAAAAGGTCCAAAAAATGATAGATTGATATGAGTTAGAATTCTATGAGGAATGTCATAAACCAACTTATCCATCATTAATGTCATTGAAGAAAAAAAGTAAATAGCGGTGGCATCCTAAGTTGTTTTTCTCTTGTAAGAATGCAGAGGTAGTCAAATGAAAACTTTAGGCATTACGCTTCTAGGCGGATGGAAAAAGGCTGCCCAAATTCAACCATTATTGATAGAGAAAGAAATGATCGTCAGGTTCATTGGCACAATATAGTCACCATACTATGAAAAAGTGGCAAAAAAACCCTAAAACCTTTACGGACATAGTCATTCTTTGTGGAATAATGATGAGGCTTTGAAAAGAGAATCAAACAGGGGCAAGAGAAAAGGAAAAGTTGAAACAACACAACAACCGAGGTTCGACAAAGGAGCTAGTTCATCTTAAACTCGTGAAGATGCAGACCTAGAAAGGTTCATTGCTAAGTAAGATTGCAAGATCATGAAAGATGTGGAAAAGCTCAGAATGCCAATGAGCAGAGTCTGGCAAATTCTAGTAAAGGCCAAGTTAGTTAATGGGGTCGTGAGGAAAGAAGAAGAAGTTGGCAACTTTTACAATTTCCATATAGTATATGGTCTTACCCTTCAGATGTGTAAAGAGTTTCATGAAATAGTCTAAAAATAATGAAAGAAGGTAACATCGAATTTTATGATGAGAAGTAGACTTTGACTAATCAACCTGTAGATGCACTTTTATTCGTCAATACCATAGAAGGGGATAAAGAAAATCCCTTATATGGCGTTAGAAGACCACTAATCTTTTATGATAATTGATTGTGTCCTCAAGCCACTCCTATCCCATCTGCACCAAGGATGGTCATTCAATTACTATCTCCATTCCTCTATAAAGACAACAAGGTTGTTCCCTAGAAGTATAAGAGTAAAACCTTAATTATCAAGGAATCTAGTCAAGTAGCCTCAAATATTGATCTTTTAAGGGTAAGCCACTTGAATCAAAGTGGTAGGTGTTATGCGCTACCAGCCTTAAGAGATGAAGCTCAGCAAGAAGATACTAGCCAAAATCTTTAAACATTTAAGTCTGCAACTAAAGGGTCAGATTCAAAAGTTGCTAAGCAATCGATAAGTAAGAAAGAAGCAATGGAGTTTCTTAAGTTCATTAAACACAGTGAATATAGTATCATGGATTAGCTAAATAAGGAACTTGCAAAAATATCCATGCTATCACTTTTGTTAAACTCTAAAGCTCGTAAAAATGTACTCCTTAAAGTTTTGAATGAGGCTTATGTCTCTTCCGATATTTCTATAGGCCAACTAGATCATCTAGTGAACAATATCATGGCTGGCAATTACATATCCTTTAGTGATGATGAGATTCCACAAGAAGGAAAAAGAAATCATAAACCCCTTCACATCACCATATACTATAAAAGGAGCATATTGCCCAGGGTGCTCATCAGTAACAAGTCAGCTTTGAATGTAATGCTTATGTCATGCTTAAATAAGCTCTCTATTGATGCATCTCACATTAAAAATAGTCACATAGTCATATAGGCATTTAACGGAACCTGTAAAAGCATTGTGGGGAACATTACTATCCCACTCCAAATAGGCCCATGTACTTATGAGGTTGACTTTCCTATGATGGACATTGCTCTTTCATATAATTGCCTTTTGGGAAAATCGTGCATCCATTCTGCAGGAGAAGTTCCATCGTCCTTGCACCAAAAACTAAAGTTTGTAATTGGAAACAAAGTTATCAGTATTGGTGGAGAAGAAAATATTATTGCTGCTACGTTGACCGATACCCTATATGTTGAACCTGATGAGCATATTCCAAAACCCTTTTTTCAATCATTTAAGTTCATCAATGCCACATATGTTAAGGAGGGATTGCCTATGATTAAGCCTCATCTATCAGAAAGCATACAAATAGGCTTAAAACTAATAGTCAGTGAAGCTCGAGCTAAAAAAAGGCTTGGAAAATGGCTCTAAAAAGTTGCTAAAGCTCTAAAGATGACCCATCAGATTGACAAAAGAGGAATGCGATTTAAACCCAATGCACAGCAAAAAAAGAAGCAAGCCTAGAAGAATTGAGAGAAAAGAATAGCATATATGTTGGGACAATATATGGTACATGAACCTATGGCATTTTCGCCATTGCATAAGAACTTTCACTCAGGTAGATATGTTAACACTAGCTCTACAAACTTCATGCTTGTGTGAAGGAAAATTTTTGGGGATTTCTTTATCAATGTAATTGAAGAGCCATCAGCAATGGGTGGAGAAATCGACTTATGCCATCTAGAGTTTATTCCAAGTGTCTAGATTAAGACAAAAATCTCTATATTATTTAAAACTCTTTCAAAGTAATGCCATGAACCAAACCCAGATACTTGCATCCAAGAACATTGTGGGATCCTTTGTATAGGCACCTTTTATTAAGTATTATCAATGAAAATGATGGAGCATTATGCATTTTATTCATTATGTCCATTTTTACCTCCCTCGCATATCTTTTTGCCTATATTATTTTTTTCACAGTTTTAGGTATTCGGATAAAGATGACATGAATATTCACATTGAAACTTAGGAAATCAATTTTGGGCAAGTAATCTGTGCTGGTGGGGTTAAGTATGAAGAAGATTTTGAAGAAAACCCTATACCCCTAGATCTACTCAGACTAATTGAAAAAGAAGAAAAATATATTTTACCTCATAAAAAACCCACAAAAACCATAAACCTTAGATAGAAAAAAATCAAAAGAAAGTTAAAATTAGAACCTCTATAAAACCATCAACTCAAAACCAACAGAAAACCCTTATTCAAGAGTTCTAAGACGTGTTTGCCTGGTCTTAGTAGGATATAATTAAGTTGAATATCGATATCGAAGTCCATAAACTTCCTTTTAAACCTGAGTGTAAACCTATACAGCAAAAGCTTAAGAGGATAAAACTTGAGATGCTACTAAAGATCAAAGAACAAGTTAAGAAACAATTTGAAGCAAGATTTCTTGAAGTCGCCAAAAACCTTGAGTGGGTGGCCAATATAGTCTAGTCCCTAAGAATGATGTTAAGGCACAAATATGTGTGGATTATGAGGACTTGAACCAAGCTAGCCTAAAAGATTATTTTTTTACCCCATATCGATACCCTAGTGGACAACACGGCTAAAAATGTACTTTTTTCTTTCATAGATAGATTTTCAAGATGCAACCAAATCAAAATGGCAACCGAAGACATGGAAAAAACCACCTTTCTGACCATGTGAGGAACTTTTTGCTACAAAGTGATACCTTTCAGGCTCAAAGACGCTAGGCTAACTTATCAGAGGGATTGACATTGTTTCATGACCTTATGCACAAAGAGATCAAAGTTTATGAGGACGACATGATCGCCAAGTCACCTAGAGCGAATGAACATGTAGCCGACTTATGGAAGCTCTTCAAACACCTTCGCAAATATCAGCTCAAGTTAAACCTTGCCAAATGCACATTTGGTGTCACATTCGGTAAGTTTTGGGCTTGATTGTAAGTGAAAAAAAAATAAAAATGGACCTTGACAAGGTTAGGGCCATTCAAAGCCTTTCACCACCTTAAACCCCAAAAGAGGTGAAACATTTTTGGGAACTATATAGCCCGATTTATATCTCAATAAACTGATAAATGTGACTCGATCTTTCAGCTACTTCATAAACAAAATCCCAGAGAATGCAATGAAGAACATCAAGAAGCCTTCGATAAAGTAAAGCAATACCTTTCAAGCCCTTTAGTGCTTGTGCCTCTAATCCTAGGCAGACCTCTAATTTTATATCTATCAATTTTTGATAGTTTAATAGGCTGTGTGTTAGGCCAATATGATGATTTAGGAAAAAAAGATCAGGCTATCTACTATTTAAGTAAAAGTTCACAGAATATGAAAATAACTACTTAATAGTAGAAAAGCTATGCTGTGATCTAGTCTAGATAGCTAGGAGGTTAAGACAATATATGTTATACCACACCACATGGTTGATCACCAAACTGGATCCCGTTAAATACTTTTGTGAAGCCCCTACATTGTCAAAGAGATTGGCTAGGTGGCAAGTCCTGCTTTTTGAATATGAGATTGTACATGTGAATCAAAGGACCATCAAGGGCAGCATAATCACAAATTTCTTGGCTAGTCGAGCAATGGATAATTATCAACCTTTGGACTTCCAATTCCTTGATAAAGACCTAATGTGCATATCCAAGGTGGGAGATGCAACCGATAGTGATTCGCTTTAGAAAATATTTTTTGATGGTGCTTCAAACACATTAGGACATGGAATTGGGGTAATTTTAATCTCGCCTGAGGGAAGCCATTATCCTTTCACTGCGAGATTGAGCTTCGATTGCACTGAAAATATAGCTGAATATGAGGCATGCATTATGGGACTCCAAGTCACCATCGAAAGGGGCATTTGAACCTTATGAGTATTTGGAGACTCAGCATTTGCCATTTACCAATTAAAAGGGGAATGGTAGACATGTGATTCCAAACTAACTCATTATAAAAGTTTAATCTCAAAACTGAGAAAAAAATTTAATGATGTTAGCTTCCAATATTTGCCTCGAGAAGAGAATCAAATTGTTGATGCCTTAGCCACTATATCATCCATGTTTAAGGTCAATCAGGAGTCGGATGTTGCCTTATTCAAATAAGCATTCATTCAACACTGACTACCAGAATATCAAGGAAGAAAATGATGGTTTGCCCTGGTATCAAGAGATTTTTCAATATATAAAAAATTAGCAATACCCTAACCATGCTACCAAAAATAATAAAAGAACCATACAAAGAATGGCTGCAAACTTCATTTTGGATGACAGAGTTCTATATAAGAGGAGTTAGGACCAGATATTACTCTGGTACATGGATGCCTCATAAGCCAAAAGAATCCTTAAGGAGGTCCATAAGGGGATCTGTGGTATGCATGCTAATGGACATCAAATGATGAAACAAGTCATGCGAACGAGATACTACTGGTTAACTCTAGAAAGGGATTGCATCAACTATGCCTGTAAATGCCATAAATGCCAAATCTATGTAGATAAGATTTATGTCCCTCTGGTACCATTGCACATTATGACAACCCCATGGCCATTTTCTATGTAGGGCATGGACATGATTGGACCAATCACCCCTAGGCCTTAAATAGACATCATTTCATCGTAGTCGCTATCGACTATTTCACTAAATGGGTGGAAGCAACTTTTTATGCTAACATCACTAGAGTGATCGTGTGCAAAATTATGAAGCAGGACATCATCTGTCAGTATGGCCTCCTCAAGCAAATCGTTACGAACAATGTGCATAATCTAAAAAATAAAATGATCCAAGCAATCTGCTTTTAGTTCAAAATTTAGCACCAAAATGTTATGCCATATGTCCAAAAATGAATGGGACAGTGGAAGCGGCCAACAAGAATATTAAGAAGATTATCGAAAAGATGGCTGAGATGAACAAAGATTGGCATAAAAAGTTACCTTTTGCTTTACATGTTTATCCCACAACCGTATAAAGTTCTTCGGGTGCTACACTATTTTCCTTAGTCTATGGCATGGAAGCTGTTCTACCCATCCAGATAAAAATTGCATCACTCAGAGTCTTAATGGAAGCACAACTTCAAGAGGATGAATGGGTTAAAGATCTGTTTGGGCAACTTAATCTTGTCAAAAAAAAGAAAATCAAAGCCATATGTCATAGGCAGATGTATCAAAAGCCATTGATGAGAGCCTATGACAAAAAGGTCCATCCTTATTAGTTCTAAAAAGGTGGCTTGGTGCTTAAGCAAATTTTCGCAATCCATAAAAAAATTCACAAAAAATGGACCTCAAATTAAGAAGGACCATACATAGTGAAGCGTGTATTCTGTGGAAGAGCTTTAATCTTCACCAAAATGGACGGCAACGACCTGCCTAATCTTGTGAACTTCGATTTCGTAAAAAAATACTATGTCTAAAAAAATTTTGGGATGAAAACCCAAAAAAGCATTTTATTAGCCCTTCACCCACCATTCTCTAAAAAAAATAAAAAAAACAATAACAAAAAAAAATAAAAAAATAAAGAAAAGAAACCAACTTAAGTCGAAAACCCGAGAGGGCAGCTTAAGTAACCAAACCCATTCAAACAAAGTCAAGCCTAAACTATCATCAGCCTAAAACCAATATTCCCCATATTCATAACTTTGACCAAGACATCAAATCATAACCGAACCCATTTGCTCGATGCTGACCAAACCTTATCCACAGCTACACTTGGAAATGAAAACTAACCAACTTTCAGGACTCTATCCCACCATGGGGTAATCTGAGGAATCTTCTTATGATTTGGCCAACATTACAAGGATCATTTGCTCAGAAGAAAGTCTCTAAAAGCATTCAGTGTAAAATTCATGTGATCAGTATTGAAGCTAATCATACAAGAAAACTTCTTTTGACTCTTTTGTATTTTAAAAGTTTTTAACCGAATAAGAATACAATTGTTTGATTTCTAGCAAAACCTTTTTGTAACCTTGCATTCCATGTTGCATCATGTTTAACATTTAATTGATAATGCTTGATAAATTAGCAAAATAAATAAAAGAATTTCATAGCATTGCTTGAAAAGATTAAACTTTGCGAGAATTTTTATTAGGTCCAGAGACCAAAAAATGAACTTTAGGGCCATGGTTAGTCCCACCTTCTTTGATCTTGTATCCTGAGAAGTCTTTAAACTCTACCCTAGAAAAGCCTATTATGAAGAAGAAAGGCTAAAATCCTGCTTCAATAAACAACCAGGATTAGTCAAAGAGGCTTTTTAGAGTTAGAATTGGCAAAGAAGCACCACTCATGTTTGCTAATGAACTCTTTACAGCTAGAGCCTTCCAACATGAATCATCTGATTTCACTATCCTCTTATTACCATTATTGGTCATCGAGACATGAAGCCACCTTATCATCTATGAGAAAGATCCAAAATTAACAAATTATACCTTTGGAAACACCACTTTTACATCATTTAAACATGCATATGCATTCTCATGCGTTTTATAAGGTTTAACATCTTTTAGGTACTGATCCTCATATAAAAGGTAAATCAATAAAGAGTGTAAGATGCGACTTTCTATTTCCAAAAAACCTCAAAAAATCTTAGGTAAGTACCTTCGACATCACAAGCTTATTAAAAATCATCCAAGAAAAGTATATAATCTCAAGACTAGGACATTTTCTTTCATTATCGTCAAAGAGCAGAATGTTTTCTTTTCTCGTCCTCAAAAAGTAGGATTTTTTCTTTCTTATCCTCAAAGAGTAGATGTTTTCCATTTCTTATCCTCAAACAGTAGGACATTTTCTTTCTTGTCCTCAAAGAGTATGACGTTTTGCTTTTCTTGTCCTCAAAGAGCAAGACATTTTCATTTTAGTCCTCAAAGAGTAGGACATTTTCATTTTAGTCCTCAAAGAGCACGCTTCCTTTTCTTATCCTTGAAGAGCAAGACCTTTTTTCTTTGTTCTCAAAGAGCAAGAGTTTCTTTTTTCTTTCTTTGTCCTTAAAGAGCAGGATATTTCCTTTTCTTTCCTAAAAAAACAAGACCTTCTTTCTTTGTCCTCAAAAAGTGAGATGTTTTCTTTTTTGTCCTCAAAGAGCTAAACGCTTTCTTTTCTTATCCTCAAAGAGCAAGACCTTTTTTTCTTTGTCCTTAAAGAGCATGACGTTTCCTTTTCCTTTCCTTGTCCTCAAAGAGTAAGATGTTTCCTTTTTTTGTCCTTAAAGATTAAGACATTTCTTTTTTCTTTCTTTGTCCTCAAAGAGAGGATGTTTCATTTCTTTGTCCTCAAAGAGCATGGCATTTTCTTTTCTTATCCTTAAAGAGTAAGACCTTTTTTCTTGTCCTCAAAGTACAAGAGCTTTTCTTTCATTCTAGTCCTAAAAAAGCAAGAGGCCTTTTCTTTTTAACCCATACAAGCTGGTGGCACCCCTTTCATTTTAGTCGTTAAAGAGCAGGATACCTTTTTTTTTTTCTTTTAAGCCCACACAAACTGGTAGCACCCCCTTCATTTTAGTTCTCAAAGAGCGGGATGTCTTTTCTATTGCTTTTAAGCCCACATGAGTTAGTGGCACTTTTTTCCTTTTAGTCCACAAAGAGTGGGATAGCTTTTCTTTCCCACTCGAAAAATAGCCTAATACATTACCCAAACAAAATGGTGTCTATTTGTCTTTGCCCTATTCCTAATATTTAGCAATGATCAAAAAGGGGCAGCTATAGAGTTTTTGGTACCTTAAGAGTTAGATAAAAGGTGAGAAAATAAAAAAATAGAAATAAAGTTATAATTTTTTTGAAAAGGTTTAAAATGGTTATAGACTGCCTTAAAGAAAAATGCAAAAACAAGACATCAAAGGTTATCTTTAGGGTGTCATTAGAGTCATTCAGGTGAGTATGCGAGCCAATTTTCATCTCTTTGTGACTAGATAAGACAACTTAAGGAACCTAAGGTATGTGCAGGCCATATGGGTGCTTAAACATTATCACGAGGCTTTCATGTTACTAAAATTTTAAATTTCCATGTGTAGTATCGATACATAAGGGTTTCGTATCGATACTTAATGTGTGGTATTGATACCTAGAATAATTGTATCGATACAAGTCTTGCCAGTAGCTAAATTTGTGATTTTTGGCAAAATGTATCGATACACAAGCATGAGTATCGATACAAGTCCATGGAGTATGATACAGGGCTCTAAAGTCTCAAGACTAGAAATAATTTTTGTTCTTAGTATCGATACATACCTTATTATATCGATACTCAAGAAAAAAATTACCTTGTGTATCTATACAAAATGCTTTGCATCGATACGGTAAGGCATTTTGCCTTGCTCAAACCATTTTTTAACCTTCAAAAATCTTATGCAAACATGTTTTCAGCACCAACAAACTGTCATAAAGCATTACAAAATTTGACTTTGGGCCAATGATCGGATTTAAACAAGTTTAGGGCCTAAGCAACTAATGCCAAAGGTCACTTTCATAAGAGATATGGTGGTAAAAGGGTGGCAGGCATATCCACAGTTGGGGGTTGGTGCAAGCTTTTTGATTTATTTCTTAGCATGGCAGAACTAATAGCAGTAAGGGTACAGATTGATCATGTTAACTGGATGTCTCCTTATGTATAAAAGAAAACCCAACAATGCCTTTTTCTCCTCAAAACCTTTTTTTCCTTAAATTCCCTTCGAATCTGACTAAGTCTCAACATTGTCATCTTAGTTATTCATCAATAATCGAAGACAACTATGAGATACATCTCGATCATCCCTTTTGTTTATGTATTTTATGCGTTTATTTTTTATGGATTTATTTATTATTTTTTCCTATCTTACTAATACATTTCCTTTTGTAAGGACCTCGAGCATTCATGCTTTAAAAAATCATTTTTAAAATCATGAAATGATATCTCGTGTCGGTATCTCTCCAGTGCCAAACATGAAATATTTGATTTTTTTTAAACCCATCTAGAGATCATTTAAAAAAAATCCCTATATTTTTCACCTCTCTGAGGCACATAGGTGATAACATCTTCATTAAAACCTGGACTCATATCTTTACAAAATTTCATGCATTACAGGGAACTATATTTAAATAATAATAAAAGTGGAATCGAGGAAACTGAGATTTAAGTAAGATATAGTTAGATGATACCAATTTTCGAGTGTTTTGGAGGTGTTAATCCTTTCCCACACGTAACCAACTCCTGAACCCAAAATAATGAATCTCTAGTATTATTTTTAATAGGCATCTAGTCATGCCTAGCTTAAAATGATCGGTGGTGGCCCCAAATGTATGGCTACTTCATGGTGGCCATCCAAGACTAGTCAGATGAGTGATTTGTCTAAAGGTCTTTTACTTTTTCATGTCAAACATAATCATATTTTTTAAGTAGAGCACGCTTTGGCCCTTCAGATCGTCCAAAGTTTGTAAAGGCTGAGCATGTGGAACATCCACGGTCTTAATGAAACCAAAGTATTTTTTAGTGGACAAACTTTGATTTTAAGGAAAGTGGTGGAAAGAAAAACTTTTTTGGCAAAACCAAAACATCAATATTATGTATCTCAATAAGGAGATTATGGCTATGATGCTAAATCAAAATAGAAATTCATATAATTACAAAAATCCATGTTCACCTTTTTTGCAAATGAACTTTGATTCTTAAAAAAATAGTGAGAAAAAAAGCTTTGCTTGTAAAGCCAAAGCATTAATATCATGTATCCCAATGAGAAAAATGTGTTTATGGTGCCTAATCATAAAAAGAATGGATATAATTATGAGAATCCATCTTCCTCTCTATTTGCAGATGAATTATGAGTTTAAGGAAAATGGAGGAAAAAAGCTTTTATTGTTAAACCAAAGCATCAATATCATTTATGCTAA
>JAQSVH010193881.1:0-17226 GCA_029448705.1 Adansonia digitata | reverse complement strand
CTAAAACAAGCATCCCACCAATGATATGTAAATTTTAACATTTACTAAAATGTTGATCATTGCTTATACCTTAAAGTCAGTAGGAGTAAAGTCATAATTTTAGTCTTATATATTGGTGGTGTTCTCCTTGCAAAAGAGATTCGGCTTTGTTGCATGAGACAAGGTTTTCTTTCTCAAAACTTAATATAAAGAATTTGGGTGAAACTTCATATGTTATAGGCATAAAGATTCATAAAGATAGATCTAAAAAGACATTAAGTCTATCTCAGGAAGCCTATATCAAGATAGTTTTGGGAAAAATTAGCATGCAAAGCTATTCACCTATAAGTGTACAAATTATGAAGAAGAAATTTTAATCTAAGCTAATATCTCCAAATAAATTGGAAAATGAGCATATGAAAGGCTTTAAACATGCATATAGTATTATGAGCATTATATATGATCAAGTTTATAAGAAACTTGACATAAGGTTTATAGTAGAAGTGCTTAGCAAATATTAAAGTATTCTTGGCCTTGGACTATGAAAGCTATTAAAGGAATTATAAAGTAATATCACAGGCAATAAGGTTGAGATATTTTATCTCTAGTTTGAGAGTTGTCAACGAGGCCATTAAAGATCTATTATGACAACTCTTATGCAGTATGCTTTTCTAAGAATGATAAAAGTGAGAGTCACAGCAAGCAAATAGATATAAAGTGGCTTGTTGTTGAAGACTTTAAAAATAAGCAAGAAGTGGATATCCAAAACATCAGTATAAATTTAATAATAGCCGATCCCATGACTAAGGCATTATCGACAAAATAGTTTAAAATTCATGTGGATCATATGGGGCTAATTAAATTTTGTCAAGATGTATTTTGGCATCTTTGATTATGTTAATTTCACATTCTTAGAGTTTATGGACTTGTTTCAGTTTGTGCACATAAAGGTTATATATCAAGTGGATCTTGAATGATTAAAGGAAATTTATTCGTAAAGTATTATCTCATAAAGTGCTTTTTTAGAGATGATCATGCATTTTAATACATGGAAGGGAATATTCATTTTATAATGCTACTGCTATGATTCGTGCTATATGAAATCTTTAGTTGAGTGAGAGTCGAACTAGAGTAACTTATGGCCATGTTAAAGTTTTGGATTTAATTATCACCTATCCGAGTTCTTGGTTTATCATATCGGCCAAGTGGGAGAATGTTCGACTTTATATGGCCCACATGATAATAAATGGACCAAGATAATTAAATCAAATTATTAAAGTGAAATTATATAGTAAATCCTAATTTAGTTTAACTACTCTAGTGATAAGAGTTAAACTCTACTTTAGTAACTAATTAGAATACAAATTCCTTGATGGTAGGATACAACTCTAATTAGTCTTCTAGTGTAGGTCCCTAGTCTAGTCTATGAAAATTGCCTGTGCACCATCATAAGGTAATTATCAAGAAAAGGATATAGACTAGAAGGCTTATACAGGGTGTTCGTCTTTATGTATTTGGAGCGAGTCTGCGTTCTTGATCAACAATGGCTAGAGGTATGTTTTATTTAAATTATTACAAAAGCTATATATGTACTTAGTTAAAAGTTAAGAGAAATATTATAAATGCAAAACCATTGACCAACAATAATTTCAAAATAAATAGGGGTATAATTGAAAAAACTTTAATGAGAAAAGTCAAATTAATTGACATGATTTACTGGATCGAAAATATCATCTCCTGTTAGAGGTATAATTGCATCGACCAAATCCATCAAATAGTTTCACTCTTATAGATAAAATGAAATTAGATCACATGGTTTAAATTTATAAACCAATGAAACGCTAAAAATGAAAATATAGTCATGATAATGATATTAACGTGGCTATTTTAAAAAATTTTAGGATATTTTTTGTGTCCATTTTTGGCATTTCACAGGAATCTTAAGGCTGGCAGATTGACTAAACTGCCTCTAATTTCACAACAAATGATCAAAATATTACTATTTTGAAATAAATTACCAAGCTACTGCTATTTTGCCATGTCAAAAAAAATCAAAGTTAGTAGCATTTGTGACGTGGAATCATCAAAGAGACAAATTTTTTTGATGTGGTAACATCTAAGAGAGTGACTTTTTTTTGTCAAAAACGTCAATCTCTTTTGCATTTCCAACATAGAAACATAAGTCAATATAAAGAGTTAATTCCACATCAGTTTAATGCATCCTATGTGGAAGCATCAAGCTTTTTAATGCTTATAAGTAGGACGCATCATGCACTTTGATGCTTTCAATTTCGCACACTATAGACCCAACCTGCCTCCCTTCACCTCTCAAAATTCTTTATTGTTAAAATTTTCATGTCTTTTACACCCTAAAATCCTCTCTTAGTATAATCTCTAAATCCCTAAACCAAACATTTAAATAATTTTAGAATTATTATTTGTGGTAAGAAACTATATTTAATTTTTATAATATTTAATTATTAATTTTTGGTTATAAACGTGATTGCAAATGTAAACACCCTATTTTGTTTAGGCTAATTTCTGGCATCTTGAGACATAGCTAAAAAGTGATAGAACAAAATAATGAAAATAAAAATAGGGGTGACTACCAGGTGCCATGTCGCCAGGCACTATTAGTTGATACAGTGCCAAGTGAAAACTTTTCTTAGGAAAGGTTTGAAATGCCTAGTGGTCATATGAAAGAAAAATGACAAAAAGGCATCAACAGTCATTATTCGAGGTGTCATTAAGGTTTTTTTAAGCAAGCATGGGTTAGTCATTCATCATTCCTAACTGGGGTGAGGTGTTCAAGAAGCCAAAAGTGCATAGAATCTGCATTTGCATGAGTGGATATCAATATAGGGCATCTAGGTATTGATACAAGGCTGCTATGTCATCAAAATCCCAAAAAACCATTGTTGGTATTGATACAAGATGTCATGTATACATTTGCTATTGGCATCGATACAAGAAGCCTTGGTATTAATACAGAGTTATGTCTTAGCTAAAATCATGATTTTTTGCCAAAATATATTGATACATAAGTGATTGTAATGATACATGCTGCTATATATTAATAAAATCTTCATTATATTGATATATTTTAGGTTTGTATGCAAAATTTGCCTAGTTCGTGCCATTTTTAGACTTTTGTAGTGTGACATCAAAACATGAACTTGGTCACGAACTTGGTTCCAAAAATCATTCATTATTAGACTTAACTTTATAAAAATCATACAAACTTCACTTTTGGGCTTTAAATATTGGATTATAACCTTTTTGAATGGTGCAGGAGGCTTGTTACAAGGGCGTTTAATGCTACATTATGAATGAATAAAGTGTACCAGCCCTAGCATGGTTTCTTTCTGCTACCAAAGGTGTACATCAACCAATGAAATGCTAAAAGGTTGCTTCTTACTACAATCAGTCACCATTTTGTCTACCCTAAATGTCCCAAATACCCCTCGTTTACTAGGTTTTTGATGACCAAAATTGAATCCTATATTAGGTATGTTATGACCTTAGCCGAAAAAAATTTACACCATTTTTTTACATCAACCGCCACATAAAACATTTTATTCTTGTAGCTTCCCCTATCAACCTTCTAAAACTCTCCATATCCATCATCTTACCTTATAAAACACCCTTTCATTGATATATCAAACTTCAAGCTCATTATTGGCTAACTTTTCTTGCTAAAATCATAGCAAAAGAAGGCTCAAAAGTGAGCTATAAGTTCAAAACATTTTTTGCTCAACCTCACTATCAAAGTTCTAAAAGCTTTAGGGGTATATTTTCTTTTTCTTTTTATTAACTTGTTCTTGCATTTTCATCATTCCTAGTGAGCCTTAATATGCTAGCCATGACCTTATTTTATGATTTCCATGCATTTTTTGGCCTTAGATGTGGTAGATATAGGATTTGTGATGCTTCATTAATTCCCCTATCTTGTTTTGCCCTTTTTATGTGCTTGGTACATTTTGCAAATGTATTTTAATGTTGTCTTGAAATTCTGATAAGCTTTTCTCTTTTGTTCAAGCATGTCTATATCATCTCCATGGCAATAGTTTTGATGCATGCATTTAACTAGTATCTCTATGCATTTTGTGCTTATCTCTCCATATATTGTCATCATTTTAAAGTTTAAATGCCATCTTTATATGTTTGATCATGCCTACCATTTCTATTGTCATGAGCACCACATTTAGTTCATTATGTGTTTGTCAAAATGTTTGTTGGTCCTTGTAAAAAAAAATCTGTTTTCCTAAAACCTCTAAGTTAAGGCTATGTTAACACCAATAAATGAAGATTAACATGGACTTAAGTTTATTTATATTCATTGGACTTTAATCTTGGGGAAAAATCAATTTTTTTATGTTTGGATCTAGAGATTATTAAGGCCAAATATTTTATTTATAGAAATAAATGCCCTTTAAGTGTCATAAAAATTGCGTGTGCCTTAAGTAATTGTTTAAAGTCTTCGTATTAAGTGACATGGTTAATGGGTTATTTCATCATCCCAAATTACTTTGAGATTATGGAATGAGCTTGTGATGCCCATGTCACTTGTCCCATCCTACCTCAAATATTTAGATATCCCTGGCGTAAGTTTGGCCTTAAGAAACCCAAAAAATGAAAAGGTTCCTACGTTTCTGAATTGGTAACATTGTCGCCACGACTTGAAAATCATTTTTGATGCCTAAACAAAATTTTCACAAATTTTCTAATATTCCGAAATGGACTTCAAATTACCTTTACAATGGCATCTTGCTTGCCCTTGAATCATTCTAGCTAAGGAGTTATAATTTTTTGAACCAATGCTATTCGAAACCCCTAGAATCAGTGATTTACATTATATTTAGGCCATTTGGGCCTATCAGATGATTTTTCTAAATTTTTAAAATATTTTCCTAAAATTTCATGAAATTCATTTTCCAAAAAAGTATCATTTATGATTTGATAGTTTTGTATAAGTTAAGAATGATTTTTCAAAATTTGCCCAAACTTTTCCCTTGTATGTGTTGTGAACATTGCACTTGATCTAATTTCAAAATTTTCCACTTGGAATTTTATCTTTTATGATTTTTGGAATACTTTTATCTTAAACCTTATTGAGTCACCTTTCTAATGGTACGTCACCTAAACCCAAACCTTAGAATTTGCCTGAAATAAAATTAAAAAAAGGGATAACGTGATGCTATCCCTTGTTTTCAACATTGTCCAAGATTAGTTGCTTCTTTTGAATTCCAACTCTAAGGCTTTCGAATGCCTTTAAGTGGTCTAGATTGGCCCTTTCAAATTGAAATACAGGCATCAACCCTTTAGGCTCGAGTCAAGGCACATGCAACAATTGTCATGTCATCTTGATTTTTATCAATTTCTTTTTTAATCAAAAATCACCTAGTTTTGTTAAGAATTTGTCAAGAATACTAGTTTGTCAAGTAACCATCAAACTTTATCAAGATTAATCCTTCAAACTCACTTTTCCAAAATCATCAAAGTTTTAATCAAATGGGATACTCTAATCCCATTTTCTGAGGGGACACTTTAACCTCACTTTTACAAATGTCATTCAAATTTTAGAAATACTAGATTCTCATTTTTAGGATACGCCAACCTCATCTTCCGAGGGGATACTCTAACTTCATTTTTATAAATGTCATCCAAATTTCAAAGATTGCTAAAATTTTCATTTCCAGAGATACTCTAACCTTGATTTTCGATGAGTGCTCTAAACCTTATTTTTCACAATTGTAAAAAAAGTCAAAAATTGTCAATTTAAACTTGTCAATCTCTGTTTTTGCAAAAATTGTCAGGAAAAAAATCAAAATTTCTCTCTTTTAAATTATTATGGACCTTTGTCAAAATTAAACATGGTTTTTATGCCTTAATTAATCAATGGATCCAAACACGTCTCCAAAATTGTCGACTTGGTTTTTTCGAGATAATTGCTAACAATTATAAGGCACATTCTGATCATCCTTCCTTCTTCCTCTTTTGTTTTTTTGTTATTTATTTTGTCAAATATTATTTCTTTTTTGTATTACTTTTGCATCCATATTTCAAAATCTTTTTTTTCAAAAAATATAAGGCAATGTTTTTTGTTAATATCTTTCCAGTGCTTGATATAGAATACTCTATTTACATAGTCAAATTCAAAGAATATTTTAATTCAAAAAATCTTTATGTTCCCTATATCTCCGAGGCACATATACGATTCAAATTATTTAAAACTCAAATTCATTTTATATAAATTCATGAATGAAAAAGAGACTATATTTAAATAATGACAAGTTAAAATTGAGAGAACGAAACTAAATTAAGACATGGCTAGAAAGGTACCAATTTCAAGCATCGCGGGGAGGTTCGTACGTCATGCACATAACTAACTCTCGAATCCAATTGTCAAATCTTTGAATTACACAAATGATGGAATTGATGTCTCAAGTTTCGTAACTTTAAATATTAATTTCAATAGGCATTTGATCCTATCTGGCCTAAATTATTGATGATGGCTCTAAGTATTAGCCACTTTGTGGTAGCCATCCAAGACTAGTCGAATGGGCAATTCATCTAATGGTCCCTACATAAAAAAGGACAAGAACCTGCACTTTCTCGCTTCCATCACATCCAAAAAGGAAAGTCCCAATCGAGAGGACACTTCCTCATCAAGAAAAGATATTTTAAAGTCGTGTGCTCACTTTTGCGATGAAAGGTAAATGCACGATGCTAATAACTTGGTGACTCCATGTCCTACTTAGTTCTCAAATTCCTTAATTTTTTGTCATTATTTAACTATAATTCCCTTCCATTTTTTTCTAGTAATCTTTTACTTGTCATATTTTTGTCATGTGATCATTAGGGATAGCGTTGCTCCTAAATAAATGTTAATTTGAAAAATATGGTACTATGAGGGTAAACAAAAGGTTTGATAGTTTCTTCGACACATACTAACTATGAGGGTAAACAAAAGGTTTGATTGTTTCTTCGACACATACTATGCACTTGCACTTACATTTGCATTAGAGTCCAACTAAACTCCATGGTAAGGTTAGGTTCACAATTATTAAAAGGAAATGAGCTATCTGCCTTCGTGAGTACCCCTATGTACAAGCACAACAATAACTTCCAAGGTGTAAATTGCTTATTTCTCTCATAAATAACCGTCTGCATTTGCATAAGGAAATAAATAGATCATATCGAACTCATTTTGCCAAGCTTGCGATGGGCTAGGATCTAGGTCCTCGAATCTCCTTATCAGATGAAAAAATGATTCAGATACCAATTTAGATGTCAACCTAAACCTATATAATGAGCTTTATAAGCTAAACTATGTCAAACCATGTCAAAATACTGCTAGAATAACCAAGAGAATAGGAAACACTTCAAACCATTACTCTCGCATACCATAGTTATGTGGATGACAATGAACGAACATTGTCACCCATGTGTATCATGTCAATGTTAGGGCATATCGTTGTGCTATCCAAGTAACGCATAACCCTTGTCAATAAATGAGTGATGGCAAGTGAATGTCACCACTCATAAAGCAAACCCAAGTAAGCTATTATGCTGTCCAAATAGTGGCTTGACTCATATTATACTTTAGGTGGTGATGAATGAACATCACTGCCTAGTCAATCAGTTTTGTTCTTGAGACGCATCATACCATCTTGATAAAAGGTAAAATTTCACCCATAGGTCATTATGTTGGCTGAACAATGGCTTAACACATGTTAAATACTAAGTGATGGCATGTATATGCTATTATGTGGGTTGTCAGCTTATCCCTAAAGGTATTGTGTCACCTCGATAAGGGCCTTTTTAATCTGGACACCTTATTATGCTATCCGTGAGTACTTAACTTGTCCTAATACTTATCATGTTGGCCTCTAGGCATCATAAGTCCTATTTTTGAGGCATTTTTCATGAATGATCTAAATTTTTTTATGCTTTGTTCCTGTCTGTATTATTTTATTGTCAATAACCTTTTTTTAATTTTTTTTTATTATTGCATGCATCATTTATCATAATCATCACCATGGGATAATTAGTTTAAGGATTAGTGTTTAATAAGGGGTGTCTGTCATGGAGCAATAGTATGTTTCTATCCTCAAGTTTTTTAAAAAAGTTAAGACATGGTTAGAAGACCAACAGTGCAAAAATAGGGATATTCTTAAGACCAAATGCACTTTGATAGTCCACGAAAAGGTCAAGATTAGGTTTTGTCAAAATGATTGATAAGAGTTGAAATATATTTGGGCTAGTTGAGGCAATACTGAGAAAAAGTTATTCACAAGAAGATATAGGGACATAGCTCTCTTACTCCAAGTCTGGTTGGATGTTAGCTTGTTATGAGCAGCATCACAACTTTGGAATCCAACATATCAATGCTTCACCTTTAATTCAAAAGATTTGGCTTCCACCAGTAATAAATACACTCTGTTACTCAATAATAAGAGAGCCAAGTCTGATAGGATATATTGCAAGTTACTATAACCCCTAACTTTTAGAAAGAAACTAGCATAGATCTTTAGAGTTATAGAGTCACAAATCGATGTTCATGTCAGGATGAAAGGGGATAGTAAGTGCATTTCGTGGACCATTCTAAAGGAAACAATAGCGAGTCTTGTTGATCCAAAGAAAATTCAAGATGTCTGTGCTATGGCAATACATGTTTTGTTCATATTCCCAAAGATCTTTGGTTATGTGAAGGCGACAGTCGTAGATTTCTTCTTTCACCTATGTTGCAACATCAATCCCACATCTGTCATCATTATTAAAACCACTTGAACCTTTAATTTTTGCAAAAAAAATAAAAGTTGGTAAATACATTGGATGTGCCTCTCTCCTTCACATTTAGCTCATCAGCCAAGTTTGCATTAAAGAAAAGAGAATGACGTATAATTTTCTCTCTAACTTCAACCTTCTCTCTAAGGTCCTCAAGGAAGAATGGCCTAAGACAAGTCTGAGGAACAATGGGTCAAAAATTTTGGAATATCAAAGAAGAACATGTTACATGGAAGACCTTATGGAGTCCTTGTAATTAATCATATGTAAAGACAGAGACTATACTTGTTTACCACTCATAGGGTTTTAGGGTAGCACTAGTTATATGCCTCTTAATTCTATTACAGTTCCAATTTTGGTAATTCATCTTATTCTTTGAAGAACTTGAGTGTTGGGATTTTGAATATGAAGAAGACAACTATAAGTGAAAAGTCCAATCAGCCTTCCATGAATGGAGGCAAGTCTATTGCATGGAATATTGGAGAGGAAACATTATAACTTTAAGGTATGATGAATGGAAGGTTTCACATCAGTGACACATTATCACTACTTAATGAGGGGATATCCTAGGTTTCATGAGTAAGCCTCCTTTCGAAGTCAAAATACTTAGATGAGAATTTAAATAAGAAAGGGCCACCTTTATCATAGAGATTACTTGGTTGAAGGAGGAAAAAAGTGAGTTAGAAATGGGCATCTACCTTTGAGATGGCTGGATGAATCAAGTTGTCAAAAAGAGATATCGATTCAAGAAAGATCTCAAAAGTTTGACAAAGGATTGATTGGCACTCTAAAAGAAACGTAGGTACCCAGGCATTGGTAAATCATTAGCCAAGTGGGAGGTGAAGTTTGTTGCCCTCGACAAAGAGTTATATCAATGTATAAAAGATGTTAAAGCAACTGGGGAGAAGCTCATCGAGTCTCGTGCTCTCAAACCACCTATCAAAAGAAGAATAGACATCTGAAAGCTCAATTGTGGGACTTAAAAGTAGCTCACGTCAAGAATAAAGCTTTAACACTTAGGGTTCAAAATCTAGAGTAGTCCCTTTAACCCTGTCAAGACCGGATTAATGAGTTAGTGAAAACATCTGAACAACAGGAATAAGAATGGCAAGAGATGGTTGAGTAAGCATGCTTGAATCACCAAGAGTGTCATTGTCACCTTATCGAGCAAATCCGGCAACCTAAACTGAGGTCCATGACATGATTGAGGTAGCTTGATCTTTGAAGCAAGACACTATTCGTATAAGAGATCATGAACAAGATCTATTAAACTTCCTGGAACATGTGATTAGGCAATGTAACCGTGTTAGATATTTTCAAATATAATCATGTGTAATCAAACTCTCTTGGTTGTTTTATGAAAGACACTAATGGTGAAGTTATCCTATGAGCTAATTGTCTTTGGCATTTGCATAAATAATTTGGTTCTTTTACTACTTCATTCATTTATCCATGTCAATAATCATACTTTGTCATGATTTTATATTCATTATTATTTCATCACAAACAATCATTAATAAACACATCTTAATAAAAGTCTAATATGAGAATGGTCATAAAAATGCAAGGGATTCTGAAACTAATAGATAACATGAAACCAGTATCTCACACCACAACAATACATGCAGCCAAAAATAACTAATGGAAAATAATCACTGAGCATGCATAAAATGACTCGATAGATGCTTTGTCAACAAGATGAGATGTAAGTGCAAATCATGAAGCTCATAGAGCTATTAGTAGCTTTCAAAGAAAAGGGATAGGCTAGTACTACAGATACCGAAAAAAGATAGCTAACCCAAAGAAACATCTTGCTGATAGTATTGAGGCCACCCAAGAAAGAAATCATCAAGAACACTAACCTAATGCAGTGTCAACCCTGCCAGTACCACCAGTAATCTATCTGAATTCTATAATAGCAAACAATTTGTCCTTGATTTTCATACAGCAAATACAGGGGTTTCATTGGCTGATCCTATTGCACCTAATCAAGATAAGCCATAAAAAGACAAATGGTTAAAGCCTACAATATATGCCAATGAAATGGACAAGTATTAGCTATTGGAAAAACATCTTTGAGTTGTCGAGGAAAGTGATAAGATTGGAGTTATAGATGCAAAATCTCTATTTTTAGTGTCCATCCTTATTATTCCCCCAAAGTTTAAGGTACTAGAGTTTGAAAAGTTCAACAAAACCACTAACCCTACTTTACATATTCGAATGTACCTTAGAAAGATGGTTAAGTACAAAAAAAGTAAAAAGTTTTCATCCACCTTTTTTCAATATAGTTTTACTTGGTGACCACGTGATGGTATGTCACACTTGATAATGTCAGGACTAAATCATGGGCAGATTTAGCTAGAGCTTTTTTAAATCATGGGTAGATTTAGCCAGAGCTCTTTTAAACTAGTACCAACATGCATCACATTGGGATCGTGATCATTTTTCCATGTGAACTTAGAGAAAAACCTATTGAAAGTTTCAAGCCATATGCTTAACAATGGAGAGAAAAAGCGGCCTTGCTTTAGCCTTTTTTAACTAAAAAAGAGATGACAATGATGTTTATTAACACGTTATGCACCCCTTACTATAATAAAATGGTAGGGAATCCCACTTAAAAATTTGTTTAGCTGGTTTTACTAGGTGAGATTATTAACACTATGATCAAAAGTGGTCGAATATTAGTGGGTGAGTTATTAGGATAGATCAAGATGCCAGCTCTAACAAAAATAAAGAAAGAAAGGCAAACACCATAAGGTATGCTAACTCATCTAAATGAGCTAGTATCAAGTGCCCAACCCTCACTACCTAGGTGCACCTTACTCTAACCTAATATGATCCCTCCTCAGCCAGTATACACAACAACCTATAAACCATTCTTCACTGTCCCATTAAATCCTCCATGAAATAACTAATCGTAAGTTAACTAAAATGTCAACAATCTTGTCAACAATCTTGTCAATAATGCATTAAATAATCAAGGTGCAAATTAATGAAAACAATAGTTTGACCTTATCCCTATGGCTTATAAAAAGCTTTATCAGGCCCTACTCTAAGGGTATCTAATTGCTCCTATATATGTCCCAAAAAAGAAATCATCATATCCTCAATGGCATAACCCCAATGCCCCTTCTGAATACCAGTGGGGCACGATTTTGAAAACATATTTCTTTTAAACATAGGGTATAAAGCCTCATTGATTCAAACGTTATGCAATTCAAGACAAATCAAAGGCTAAATTTTGCTACGAATCCATTACCAAACCATGCCATGTCAATAGAAAGATGATTAATGTTGAAGATGATTGTAAAGTTAAGAGAAGCGTAGAGGGAATTAGGACACCGATGAGTTTGGTTTGACGGATATTGATTCAAGCAAAAATGCTTAATGTAGTTAAAAGATCAAAAGAAAGACTTAATGATTTTTATGACTTCCACACTATTTATGGTCATACCCTCCAAAAATGAAAAAAGTTTCATTTGATGTCTAGAGAATGATAGTTAAGGGTAGAATTGAATTCTATGATGAAAAGCAAGCATTTCTCACTAAGTCGATAAATATGATTGAGGAAGGAATGACATAATCAACGTATGCAAGAGGTTGGCCCCTTATCTTCTATAAACAATCAAACTCCAAGGTAAGTTCATCGATGCCTATGCCAAAGTTGTTCATAGAGATCCCTACACCATTTTCCTATAAGAGTGACAAGGCTATTCCTTCGAAATATGAGGACTGAGTCATGATGATCTGAGAGCCCAATCAATTAACCACTATTATTAACTTGTCATAGGTCAGCCACTTAACTTATTGTAGTAGATGTCATGCATCTCCAACTCAAGATAGTAAAAAAAGCAATGCCTTCCAAATAGTTGTCATACTTTAGGATAAGATAAAAGACATGTAGTCTAAAAATGTTAAAAAAATGAGGGATGAAAATAAAGCCATTGAGTTTTTTTAAATTTATCAAACACAGTAAGTACAGTATCATTGATCACTTAAACAAACAACCAGCTAAGAGTTTTGTGCTATCTCTACTTTTCAATTCAAAAGTTCATTGAAATGCATTGCTAAAAGTGATGAATAAGTCATATGTACCCTCGAACATTTTAGTGGACAAATTAGATCATTTTGTGAGCAACATCATCACTACTAACTACATCTCATTCACTGATGATGAGATCCCTCCTAAAGGTAAGGGTAACTACAAAGCCCTTTATATCACCATACACTACAAAAATCATATTTTGCTAAGGATTCTTATAGATAATGGCTTTGCCCTTAATGTCACACTCTTAGCCACCTGGAACAAGCTTTTTGTTAATGAAGCACAACCACATAGAGTGTAAGCATTGACGGCACTTGTCACAGTGTCACTGATAACATCACTATTCCACTTCAGATAGGCCCATGCACCTATGAGATCGATTTTCAAGTAATGGACATTGTTTTATCCTACAGTCGTCTGCTAAAAAGGCTTTGGATACATTCAGCTAAGGTAGCACCATCATCCTTGAATCAGAAGCTAAAATTCATGATTCATGATAAGGAAGTCAATATTTGGGTAAAACAAAGATGATTGTCATTGCATTTACCGATGCCACTTACATTGAACTAAATGAGGATACACTAGAGCCATCTTTCTATTCATTTGAGTTTTTCAATGCCATATTCGTGGGATAAAGTCTACTAATACTTGATCTTTAACTATTGAGGAATACTCGCATGGGTCTGAAGTTAATTGTTGGCAAGGTTGCCAAGCAGGAAAAGGACTTAGCAAAAATCAGTAAAGTATAGCTAGAGCTTTGAAAGTTATCAGTTAGGTTGAAAAGAAAGGCCTAAGATTCAAGCCCAACATGTAGTACGAGAAATTACAAGTTAAGAAAGTTAGGGACCAAAGGTTGGCCTATCTATGAGATCAAGAATTAAGCCTGGGACTAATGCTGTTCCCATCAATCTGTGAGACCTTTTGATCAAGAGGATGCATAGATCCGAATCAATCAGGAAAAGTGAAAGTCAAGGATGTTATGGTAATTTTGAATTATGCACTCTTCAACCTTCATGTCTGTGTCATTAATGATCAATTGGGATTACCAAAGCCAAATAAAGAGATCCATCTCATCGTACTAAACTTGGTTTTGATAACAAGGCCATGTGTTAGTCTATTTCCTTGTAACATCAAGAATTAAAACCTACTTGCTTCTGCCTAATAGCTTGTAGAAATCTTTTGTAATAGGTGTTTTTTTATCAAGTACTATCAATCAAAATGACTCTTGCATGATGTATCATATCTTATGTGCTCAAACCCTTAGTCTATATATATATATTTACCTATTACTCACCCTTTTCAGGTGCCATGATAAAAGTAGCATGGATATTTTCAATGAGCTTATAGAAATTGATTTTAAATGGTCAATCTATAGTGGTGAAGCTGATTTAGCTAAGATTTTGAAAGAGGTCTTATGCCATTAAAACTATCAAGACTACTTGAACTCATTTATTTAGTTAACCGAAACTTAAGATCATTTATGGCTAGGGTGAGTTAGCGATTCTAAGGAACATGCCTTCAAACGCAGAGTGAAGTGAATATCAAGGCAAGAATTTGAATGCTACATAATGTGATCAAGACATTCGACATGTTTTTTAAGAGAATCTTTCCTCGAAGAACAACTCATCAGTTAACATAGTCATGTTTGAAATGAAATATAACCATATTTTTTTTCTTCTTTCACAAATTACAAAATCTTTTCCCTTGCTACCCTCTTTAAGCCTAAGGAATTCATTTTTTTTGAAAAACCTAATCAAAGATCACCCTCCATATTTAAGGCATGAAAAGCCTTTTAAGGGAAATATGGCAAATATCCATTTCTACAATTATCAAGATGCCCAACATCAAGGTGCAAATATGGGATGTATTAGGTCATCAAAGTCAAAATTCCCCCAAAAAAATGGCAAAAGGTCAAAAAAGAAAAATCAATATAAAAATAAAAAAAACAAATCATTCAAAAGTCAAAGTCAAGGTCAAATCAAGAAGGAGGGAACTAAAAGAGACCAAGACATCTAAGGTTGAAAGGATAGAAGTCTTCATGAAAAGAAATAATCCTTGATATCACCATCAAACATTGAATTTGGGCTTGTATACTCTTTCTTTCAAAACCTAAAACCTTGGCCTACATTAAGTACCTCAAAAAGTTTGTCTCGATCAAGCATCGTTATTTAAACTAATGATCCTTTCTGTAAGAGATTATTCTTTTAGAAAAATCTTAAGTTTCCTTAAAGGGCATGATGAAACAATCAATCCAAAATGAAGGAAAAAAGAGTAAAAAATGAAGTCAAGCAATAAAAAAAATGACGCTCTAAGTGAAAACCCTAGAAAAGGCAGTCTAGAGCAAAGTTAAAAATCTTGAATTCATTTTTGACATTGCCTGGAAAGCCAAAAAAAAAGAACACCATCCCATCCAATCAAAAGGTTGTCAAGACTTTTGAGGTCTAAAGATGTTTAGAACCTTCATGTGTCAAGACAGAAGGATCTATTTTTTGAATCCTCTATCAGAATACTTCCCAGAATAATACCCCTCAATTAGGACTGGCATTTACCCAAAAAGCCTTCATGAATAACCTCTTGAGAGCTAGGCCTGATTAACCAAGATTAGCACCTATCTAACCATCATATCTATAAATTGAAAGAGTGTCATGATGGCATTTAAAGAAATTTGAGTGGTGGAATGCTCATCTTCTTTTCATGATCAGTTTGAGAAAATCCAAACCTGTGACCATTTTATGTTGATTATTGACCTTATGTGATAGCCAATCCCAATTCTTCTTTTTTGGTCAGCCTTAAAAGTCTTCGATCATAATTTGTTAATATCTTGAATTCTTAACCTTTCTTGTCAACATATCACACCTAAACCAAACCACATCTAACTAAAATCAGATCCTACCCAAATACTCGACAAAAAAACCTCAAACAAACCTTGTCTAAGCTTAGTCATATCAAATCAAACTCAACCTTGCCTTAACTAAACTGAGTCAAAATTCCAACTAGATCAGATTAAACCTTAGCTAAATCAAAGTCAAATCCTATCAAAACCTAACTCAAGTTTGGAAGGATAAAGAGGTAAGGTGTTTGAATCTAGGGCAATAGTAAAATAACATAGGATAACCTTAGGGGTCTTCAGAAAATTGACCCACAACACATATGTTGATCATTAAAAAAAGATCTTAGGGCGTATTAAAGGAGGTATTCATGTTATAACTCTTAGAAGCATCAATTACCCAAAAAGTAATCGTGTAGTTATTATACCTTTTGTCAAATATCAATGCGATTGTATCACTTTTCTTGTCATGAAGGAAATACTATCTTATTTCATTTTAACCCTTTCACATCACGTTTGCATCACATTATGCTTGCCATTTAATTGATAGTACTTGATACTAGAATTAAATGCGGAGAAGGGTTTCTTCACATTACAATTAAAAGATAAAAAAAGCATAGGTAGCTTTATTCAAACTTTAATTGTCATGATCATAAGCCTTTCACATTTGACATATAACAGTCATGACCATATGTCAAATCCTCCTCATATCCCAAAAGCCATCAGTCATGAAAAATCATCAAGAATTAGCCCAAGCTGAATTCATACATCCAAGTAAAAAATCTTGCCAAAACTCAAGCACTAACCAAACCAGTTAAGACACATAAACAATCACATAGCCTTCACACTATCAACGAAATTAGTCAACTCTATCAAAAAAAGATCCTCAAACAAGCTTGAGTTAAGAAACAAAAATCCTTAAAATGTCTAAAAAGTCATAAAACATTTTGAATCAAGAAACTTGATCACCTAAATTCTTGCCTTGTCAAAAAAAACCATAAGTACACCAAGTTAAGAACATGATTATCGAAGAAGAGTCATGATCACTAAGTCCATCAAGTCTAAAGTTAGCACCTTAAACTATGACATCAAGCAAACAGTTGTTAAAACACCTAATAAAAAAAGATAGCTCACAGTGGCTATTCTTGTATTAGACTTTATGTCATGATCATATAATCATATAATCAAAATAGTGGCACATAAATCAGCACGCATCACCATGTATTCATATTGTCATGATATAACTCTATCTTGTCAGCATCCCAACAAGCAAAATTTGTCAAGCCTTGAAGACCTACCAAGTAAGAATCTTTGAAGTCAAAATCAAAAGGTCACCTAGGTAAAACTCCTATTTTTCCAATTATTAGATTATCAAAAGTCAAGACCAATAATGTTGGTAGTGGCTAATCAGTTCATGTTAAAACCTTATGTCTAGAACCTGTGTCAAGAACCATTATCAAAAACTCATGTTTAAAATCTTTTTCGATAATCTTAGTTAGAAACTGTTAAGCTATATTAGCTTTGAATTAATCATTAGTTTTGATATAGCTAAAACTTAAGCTTAATTAGCTTGTGTTTAAATATT
>JAQSVH010193870.1:0-17227 GCA_029448705.1 Adansonia digitata | reverse complement strand
CGAAGGCCATATTACAGTTACCATGAAACTAGTCGGAGAACGCTGGTGAAATTCTTTGAAATGGTTTTTCTTTGAGGATTATGTTATAGAAATAGTAATATGAGGGGCCAATACATCATATAAATATAATTTTATATTACAACAGAAATTTTATGATATTAATTTCTTTAGAGACACTTACTATTTAAAATTTCAAGTACGTTGAAATTTATGATTTAATTTTTTAATAATTACATTATTGATTAAATTTCTATGTTGGTAATATTAACAATGTAATTTGTCCATATATGATATCATATATATATATATATGCAATTAAATTTTGGTTCTGTTCTGAATATTATAATATATTTTCATTTATTATGCATTATGTCAGCTCAAAATAATTAGTATGTTTCTTTTTTATCATAAAATTAGCATACTACATTATTGGTGAATAAAATAATGATATCTAATCAATAAATAAATATGAAATTTTTAAAAACACAAAAAATAAATATAAATAACTATATTTATATTAGGTAACATCACCGGATTCGCAATCATGTATAGAACCATACACTATCAATAATCAAACATAAATCCTACACGAAAATAATTTCATTGAAAGCAAAAAAAGAAAGAAATAAAACTTATCATCTTTATGAAAATTTAAACCATATGGTGAAAAAAAAAAGTGAATCAATGTAAAGAGAATTTTTTTTGAAAATTAATACATTTATTATTACTTTTAAAAAAGCCTAATACATTTTTTCGTTTCTTGCTTGGATTTCTCGATATTTCTTTATGTAGATTTATTATTTTATACATTTTTTATTTTTAAATTTTATAGATAAGTAAAAAATTACCATGCTATTTTTTACTACCTTTTTTTTATTATTTTTAAAAACATATATATCAAGAATATATGTTAATTTTTTATTTTTTTGACTTAGACTTATGTTAATTATATACAATTAATATAGCTAAATTATCCTCTCTACTACATCAAATTTATATTTTGGTATTAAACCTATTCAAGAGTTGAGTAATTCGTTTAACTAGATAAACTTAGTTTGTGTTAGATTAAGTGGAAATATAAGATTTAGTGATTCAAGCTGATTAATCTAACTCAAATTAATATTCATCCAATAAAATAATTTTTTAAGTAAATTTAATTATAAAAATATATAAATATTAATATAAAAATACTATTTTATTTTTTAAAATTATAAAGAAAATCATCAAATTGAATCAAACCTTAGTCGAATGAAAATTTTTTTAAAAATTTGGATCACATTCCAACTTGATCATGAACATGTATATGAGTACTTCTTTTTACATTTGGGTATGAAAACTGTTACATAATCTGTCTTTTTTATACCAAATTTTATCTTATTTAAAAAAGATCATTTTTCACAAAATAAAAAAAAAATTATCATTTCAAATGATACTTCTTAAATAAATTAGGAACCAAATTACTACCAGTAACACCTTATCTGGGGTAATTTAGTCATGTTTTTTATGAAAAAGAAGGGATATGGTTAGGGATGGGGGGGATAGGTGAAGGACCAAGCTCTATTCATCAATTAATGTCAAATGGATGTGTTAAAGTTGAAGCCATATTTGCAGATTTTGGAAGTTACAACTTTAGTTCCTCCAGATTACTTCCTCCTAGCCTACTTATTTGTTTATTACAACAATTTTTTTAGCCTTGTGCGGTGCTCTGTAGTATTTGAAGTATAGAAAGGTAAACTGTTAATTGGCTCCATATACAAGTTCGTTTATTTGAGTTGTTAGCATGTGTTTATATATGTTACATTTCTTATGCTCTTTCATTCAAATAGTCAACATTTGCTCGTATTAGGAAAGATAGTCATCAGTGATGTTCTGTTGTCCTCTAGAACTTAGAAAATCGTTTATAGTTCAAGTCCAAGATATTAAGGTTGGAAATACTGGTACATGTGTGTTGAAATCTTGTATGACTTGTGATCGCAATGGAAGCAAACACAAAAAAGGGTAATGTGTTCTTTGGTTCTAGTCGTTAACATGTGTTCATGTTACATCATATGCTCTTTTATCCAATTAGTTAACAAATGCTCGTGTTCGGGAAGTTATTTACCTATGGTGTCCTCTTGTCCTTTGGTTCTAGTCGTTAAGATTGTTGGCAATCTTGGACACAAATCGGCTCTTGAACGTTTTGACATATTCGAAAACTGTTAGAAATTACTGAGTAAAAACTTAATGTTGATGTTCGTGCATCTGGCACCCACTGCATGCTAGAAATTTTGATTTACCGATTTCAGAGAATAGTAAAAAACCCAAAATATGCCACCCAACAATTGAGCTCAAGTTTGTATCTGCAAAATATAATGCAATTTGAGGGTTTAGTGAAATAGTAATGGGTTTTCCCTCGGATTTCAAGTGCTAAAGTTGGATAGAAATTTGGCTATGCTGCCAAAATCCCTGTTTGCAAATAAGATGATCAAATGGGTTAATATATCATTTAACTTTTATATTATAATTCGATTTATGATTTCATATCTAAAAAAAATTTATAATTTAATTTCTAAACTATACTTTCGTTGTATGTATTAGTCAAAGCCTTAACAGTGTTGATATGGTAATTTTTGACTAACAGAATTATAACCCGTAACATATTGACATGTCAAGAATGTCACGTTAGCAATTAAAAAATTTTGATTTTTTATTTATCTTTAAAATTTATTTTTTTAAATGCTAACATGATATCATATGTCACAGTTCTATTGGTTAAAAAAAATATCATATCAATAATGTTCAGTTTTAAACTAATGTGTTTAATAAAAATATAGTTTAAGTATCAAATAATGAATTTTTTTTTAGATACCAAATCTTAAATTAGATTATAGTATAACACTCAAATGTTGCATTAACTTTTATTAAATTCCTTCTTACAATATATATATATATATTTCAATTGAACTATCAAAATCCTCGCAAGAGTAGAAGTGAACGTTATTCTTAGGAAAGTTACAAGAAATTCTTTCAAAAATCAAAAGGAAATTCATGAACGGTAACAAAAGTTTTAAAGCTATTAAGAGGGAAACTTTTCTCATAATTAGTATTTTTCCGATAAAATATATACATTTTCATTAATTCCATAATATAGAATATGTTTTATTTTAACCAGAGACTTGTATATTTGGTAATTGATTTATATTAATTGAATTTGTTGAGATTTGTTGTAATCATTTAGTAATTTTGGGAAAAAAAAAAGTGAAAAACATGAAAGATAAGGAAAGATGTGGAGGGAAAAGAAAAATCTTTTTAATATATCAAAATTAAAATTGCAACTTGGTCCGGTGCTTTTGACTAAACAAGTCTAGGCTCTTTTTTCTTTTTTTTTTTCTCGATATCTTTGTATTTGAAAATTTACTCAGTCTCAATTAATTTTATTCTGGATAAATCGACTTATTAGGAGGTAAATATTTTTTAATATTAATTTTTTATTCACAAAATATAAATTTCAGGACTTATTTATAAAAAAAATGCCAATAAATTTAGGCACTTCTAGCGTCACTGATGATGCTCGCTGTGAGGTGGGGGGGTTCACTTTCCAGGCAATTATGATTCAGAAGACTGAAGTTTTGAGTTTGAAAAAACTTGTCAGGGAGTCAGATGCCGAGCAGTGATTGATGGTAAAATAAATAACAAATGGGTTTTTCACATAGATTTTCAAATATTAAAACTATACCAAAGTTTCGCTACGCTGCTAAAATTCCTATCTGCAAATTAGTCTATCAAATTTCTTATAAAAAATAGAATTGTCAATTAAATTATCACAAACCTTGGAGTAAATAGTAATTGGCTTTGACCTATTAAATTATGTAGTTTTTGAACTGAACATTATTATTCTTAAGCAAGTTATAACGTAAATTGATGAATGGTGAATTGAACTTGGTGAAATGATTTTAATTTTAGAAAAAAAAAAAAGTGAAAACTGGAGGGAAAGGAAAAAGTAACGTGGAGAGCACCAAAACTCAGAACCAACTGCTTTTCGTGCTGGACGCGATTTGAAAGTGCGGTATGATGCTGTTGACTGACATTTCTAAAGCAAACTGACAGCTAGAAAAAGGGAAGATGAAACTTGAAGCTTTGTGGCAATGAAATTTGAATCAATTGACGTTTCGTATGGGATAAGTTCTGACAATGTGGAAATTGTGCGAGGACTGCCAAAGCAAAGCAAAAGCGCCCGGTGACTTTCTTTTTGTTCCCTTGAATATGGTAAACGTGTCATCAATTTATTGATTATAGTTTTGAAATTAAAATATCCTTAAATTATAGAAAAAAATATAAATTAATTCTTCAACCCTACCATGAATAATTTAATTTTCGCACTTTTGAAATTAAAATCACAAAGTAAAGTAAATAACAAAGGTTTCGGAACAGAAAGGCCATTATAGTCGTGAGGAGAACGGCACTCTTCAAAAAATGGCAAGAAATTTCACCGAAACTCACAGGGAAATTCATGAATGGTAACAAAAATTTCAACATTATTAAGAAGTAAGTTTTTCTCAGAATTAATATTTTTTGATATAAAAAATATATACGGTTTCATTAATTTCATAAGGTATATATATATGTTTCATTTTAAGCAGAGACTTGTATATTTGGTAATGAATGTATATAAGAAACAAAGATTTTACGAATTAAACTGTCAAAAAACTTTTAATTGTTTTGTACCTTTTTAAATTATTTATTTTCTTGAAGTGAACATTGTTCTTAGAAAAGTTATAAAAGGTAATTTCATGAATGGTATATTGAATTTGTCGAAATGATTTTTATTTTAGAAGAAAAAAATATAAATTACATGGGAGAAACGGACGGACAACAAGGTCCCTTTCATTCACTGACCAGTGAAAATAAAAAAAGAAAAAGAAAAGGAAAGCAAAAATAAATAAATAAATAAATAACGTGGAAACGCTAGACTTTGAAGCAATTGCTTTTCGATATCGGACACGATTTGACAGTGCGGTGAGATGGGAAGCCGAGCAGAAGTTTCCCATGCTTCACCTTCAAGACGTTAAACTACCGTGCAATGTAATTTCGCGATTGAAAGATCAGGGGATTCTTATTCTATACATTTCTTTCTTTAATTTAATCTTCTTATTTTTTAATTTTATGATAATTATCAGGGGCTATGATAATTAAATTTAAATAAAAATTTATTTTTAATAAAAAATAAATTAAATCAATTAAAATAAAAAATAAATTTAAACACAATTCAAATAGACTCCTTGAACAGATACAATCGTAAAGTTGCAATAGCAATTTAACTTAGTTGACTAATATGAAAATTTCAAGAAAAGGGAACGAACTTTCCGAATTAAGTTAATATTTTTATTTCTTAAGTTAAAAAATTCTTACCATATCTATAAAAGAAGACTAACAAAGCAAAGCTATTAATGAGCTAAGCTAAGCTAAGCTAAGCTTCCTTGGTGTTTCTTACTCTCTTTGTCTCTCGGTTACATTCTTCCTAAGGATACTCTTACTCTTTCATGGCTTCTTCTTCTTCTTCTTCATCCTCTTCACGTCAACTGAATCATCATGTTTTCTTGAGCTTCAGAGGTGAAGATACTCGCCATGGCTTCACCGGTCATCTACTCAAAGCTTTGGACGACAGAGGACTCAATATCTTCTTCGATGAAAAAGCTCTTGATAAGGGAGAGGAAATTTTTCAAGCACTTTTGGAGGGAATTGTAGACTCGAATATCTCTGTAGTCGTTTTATCTGTAAACTATGCTTCTTCAAAATCATGCTTGGCTGAACTCTATGAGATTATGCGTCGCAAGCGCACCGAAGGACATATTGTTATTCCCATTTTTTACCATGTTGAGCCGTCCGATGTTCGGAATCGTGCTGGGAGTTTTAAAACATCCTTTGATGAGCATAAATCAAAGAGGTCAGGTGATGAAGTAAAGCGATGGGAAGAGGCTTTCTCCGAAGTCGGTACATTAAATGGGTGGCCTGTAAAAGGAGATAGGTAACTCTATTTTCTCACATCATAGATTTGACCTATCTTAATTTGTTTCACCCTTTTTACGGATCATTTGTTCATTGGTTTTCAACTTTTCACTTGAAACTAGTTATAATCCATTTTGTATATGTTTTATTTTTTGTTTTCAGTTTTTTTAACTTTCATATTTTTTTTAATTATTTCTAGATATGAAACTGAAGAGATTAAGAAAATTGTTGAAGATGTTATAAAAAAGTTGAATATCAATCCTGGAAGTGGTTCTGGAGATTTCGTTGGAATAGATGATCAGAAAGAGGAGATTTTGAAGTTGATGGAGCAAGAAGACGTTCGTATAATAGGAATTTGGGGTATGGGCGGTATAGGCAAAACAACACTTGCTGAAGCTGTGTATAATGAATTTTCTTCGAAGTTTCCAGGTAGATCCTTTATTTATAATGTTGAGGATGAATTAGAAAAACGAAGGATGAAATCTTTAAGAACTGAATTTCTTTCCGAATTATTAGAATCAAAAATTCGTATAGACACTCGCTCAGTAGGATCCCTTACACTCCAACAGAGGCTTAACAATAAAAGTGCATTTATCGTCCTTGATGATGTTAATGACCCGGACCAAATAGATTATTTGGGTATTCGACATCTTGGTCGGGGAAGTAAAATCCTTATAATATCTAGAAATAAACAAGTACTTATGAATGGAGGAGTTGACATAATACATAAGGTAAGGAAGTTAAATGTGGCCTACTCCCTTCAACTTTTTTGCAAACATGCATTTAAGCGATCGGAGCCAGTTGCAGATTTTGGGGATTTATCGAAGGAGTTTTTAAAATATGCTGGAGGCAATCCACTTGCTCTCAAAGTTTTGGGTTCTCACCTATATGAAAAGCCCATGGAAGATTGGGAGAGTGCGCTAGATAAACTAAATGAATATCCCGAATCAGAAATTTTGAAGGTTTTAAAGACTAGCTTTGATGGGTTGGACGAACTAGAAAAGAATTTATTTCTTGATATTGCATGCTTCTTTAATAGGGAAGAAAAAAATTCGGTTGTAAATATTCTGAGATGTTGCTATAGAGGTGCAAAGTCCGGAATAAGCAGCCTAGTTAACAAGTGCCTCCTTGATAGCATTGTAGACCCTGAGATCGCACATTCGGGCGGTTCTAAACTTATTTCTATGCATGATTTGCTGCAAGAAATGGGTAGGGACATTGCTCGGAATGAATATAAAGAAATACCTAGAAAGTGCCGTAGGTTATGGAATCCCAAAGATGTGTCTCAAGTGCTCGAATATAACAAGGTGAGCGCCAATTGCATTCATATTCCATTTACTTTTTTTTTCATGTTATTTTAATAAAAGTTGATAAACTAATTGTTTTTTATTAATAGGGGACTGAATCAATGGAAGGAATGATGTTAGACTTGTCCCAAATTGATGCGCTAAAGATACGTCCTGATGTTTTTCAAAACATGATTAATCTTAGAGTTCTCAAGTTCTATTTTTCTTGGTCTTGTAAGAAGCCATGCAATAAGTTGTTGCCTGCAAGCGAAGTTGATTGTGTGTTTCTTCCTAAAGAGCTCAGATATCTCAGGTGGGACTTTTACCCCTACAAATCTTTACCATCAAGTTTTAATCCAAAGAACCTTGTTGAGTTAAGTTTACGGTATGGCAATATGGAACAACTTTGGAATGGAGATCATCAGGTATTCTTTAATATTTTCTTCATCCATGAAAAAAAAATCGTTATATTATTTTGTTATTATTTTTTTTCCTCTTATTTTACTTATTTAATTCCAATATGGCCCACAGTTGGTAGATGAAGCTTTAAAGTAATATAGCTGTCTTACATTTTCATTGCACAGGGTCTTAAAAATTTAAAAAAATTTGCTCTTATTGAATGTAATAATTTAATGAAGATCCCCAATCTATCAGGAGCCAACAACCTTGAAAGCCTTATGTGTGATGGTTGTGAAAGTTTGGTTGAGCTTCCTTCCCTTCAGGTATGTTTTATTTAAACTTAAGAAATTCGAATTTCATGAGGTCTTAGATTACTTTCTTATTGTTTTTATGCTTTTTTCTTTTGTTTTTCTTTCAATTATACGGTAGCAGATGATGTTTGGAAATAATATAGTTATTTTACACTTTCATTGCACAGGATCTTAATAATTTAACAGAAATTATCCTTTTTTATTGCAATAATTTAAGGAAGATCCCTAGTCTATGAGAAGCCATCAACCTGAAAAGGCTTAAATGTATTAATTGTGAAAGTTTGGTTGAGCTTTCTTGCCTTCAGGAATGTTTTATTGTAAACTCAAGAAATTCAAATTTGATGAGGTCTCAGATTACTTTATTGTTTTTGTTATGCTTTTTCTCTTTTTTTTTTTTTTTAAACGTTCAATTAATAGATGATGTTTGGAAGTAATATAATTATTTTATACTTTCGTTGCACACGATCTTGTTAGTTTAAGAGAAATTGACTTTAATTATTAGTTTAAGAGAAATCGACTTAGTGCTAGAATTTAAAGAAGATTCTTAATGTATAGGGAGCCATTAAGCTTAAAAGCGTTGACTGTTGCGAGTGTTGAAAGTTTGATTGAATATCCTTACCTCAGTCATTTGATATCTATTAACATGCTAGAACTTCAAGGATGCCGTACACTCAAGAACTTTCAGGATGTCCCAAATAACTTTGATGAGCTGGATTTAGTAAATGCTGATATAGAAGAAGTATGTGATTAAATCTATCATCTCCTTAACCTTAGAAAGTTGTGGATGGGTAACTTAAGGGTCAAAAATGTTTCGAGCAATATTTCTAAGTTGGAGTCTAGAGACAGCAATGGATAGATTTCAGTCGTGTTATTTCAGGTTTGAATTATTTCAGGTTCGAGTTATTTCGGGTTTGAGCTATTTCTAATTTAGATCATTTTGAATTTGGACTGTTTTAGGCTCATATTTGATGTGGATATCTTTATATTATATTATTTTATTGTTTGATATTATAATTTTTACGTGATTTAAATATTTACATTTAAAAATAGATTATTAAATTATTATTATTTAAAATAAAGTTTTGTTAAGATAAGATATTTTTAATTTTATTTAAATATTTAAATCATTATTTTTTAATATAAAATTAATTCATTATATAAAATCAAATTTTTAAATAATTTATTGTAAAAAATGATATATTATAAATTAATCATACTAATATTTAAAATAATTGATTTGATTAACTTGGGTTGTAAGATGTAAATACATTGTAATTTATATTTTTCATACATATAAATATATTTTTAAGCAGTAATAATTAAATCAGAATGGACAAATAACCATATTCAAAGAATAAATAAAAAGATTTAAGAGTTGGTAAGATAGTTAGAAAGAAGTTTCATTAATTAATTATTGCATAATTTTTTAATATAATGATTTAATCTTAACTTAAAATTAAAATTTCTATTAAAACTAAATACTTTTCTATTAATAAGATTAATTCAATTTACAAGTTGTAACTTTCATTAAAAAATTGTTAAATAAATTTTAATTATAATAATTAAAAAAAATAAAATTTACATTAAATTACTTTATTTTCAAAGGTTTAAGTTTTCATTAACCTTAATAAATAAATAAATTTATTTACTAACTTTTTAAATCTATGTTGTAAAATTATTTACTGTTTATAAGATCTATTAAATTTATATGTAAGTATTTTAGTTTACTTCTATTAAATAAGTTTATTGTATAATAAATATAAAAGAATTAAGGTTACATTAACTTTCTTTATTTTCAGAAAAACTTATTTTCATTAATGGTAAAATGTAAATAATTTTTTTTTGATTGATAAAAAATAGTTAGGGCTTATATTAAATTTCTTTTTTTTGCTTGTACTTTTAATTCTGCGTAACATTAAACGGAATAAATTTTATATTAATTTGATATAATTTACACTTGAAACAAACTTTATATGTTGATGTTAATTTCATTAATAAATATTATATTTATTTATTTATTTTTAAAATATACAAATTTATATTTAAAAATTCATGAAATAATTGAAATTTACTTGTGGTACTACTAGGCAGTGACAAAAAATGCTAATTTTTTAAGTAAACTTGTCAAAATATTTTTAGTTATATTTAGACATTAAAATCAATCTTTGTTTGTAGCATGATGGTATAAAATTAATTTGCTAAATAATTTTATTATAAAAAATTAGTAAAGTTAATAATTAAAGTTTTTTAATTTATAAAAAATTATTTAATTATAGTTTGATTATCAAAAATATACAATTTATACTACTGAGCTTTCCTGCGTTAAGATATATTTTATTGTAAACTCAAGAAATTCAAATTTGTTGAGGGCCAAGATTTTTTTTTATTAATATTATTGTTATGCTTTTTTCTTTTTCTTTTTTTTTTTAATTTTCAATCATACGGTTCAAAATTAATAGATGATCTTTTGAAGTAATATAGTTATTTTATATTTTTATGTCACAGGGTCTTGTCAGTTTAAGAGAAATTGTCCTTTATAATTGCAAGAATTTAAGGGAGATCCTTAATCTATCAGGAGCCATCAATCTTGAAAAACTTTGGATTAGTGAATGCAAAAGGTTGGTTGAGCTTTCCTGCCTTGAGGTATGTTTTATTGTAAACTCAGGAAATTCAAATTTTGCTGAGGGCCAAGATTATTTCCTTTTTTAATATTATTGTTATGCTTTTTTCCTTTGTTTTATTTTTATTTTCAATCATACGGTTCAAAATTAATAGATGATCTTTTGAATTAATATAATTATTTTACATTTTTATCTCACAGGGTCTTGTCCATTTAAGAGACATTAAAATTTTTGATTGCAAGAATTTAAAGGAGATCCGTAATCTATTAGGAGCCATCAATCTTGAAACCCTTTCAATCTGGCACAATGAAGGTTTGGTTGAGTTTTCCTGCCTTCAGGTATGCTTTATTGTAAACTCAGGAAATTCAAATTTGCTGAGGTCCAAAATTATTTTCTTATTAATATTATTGTTATGCTTTTTTCCTTTCTTTACTGTCAATTATATCGTTTAAAATTAATAGATGATGCTTCAAAATAATATATTTATTTTATATTTTTATCACATAGGATCTTATTTGTTTAAGAACAATTTGCTTTGTTCATGGCAAGAATTTAAGGAAGATCCCTAATCTATCAAGAGCCATCAATCTTGAAAGCCTTATTCGTTCCAAGTGTGAAAAGTTTGATTGAACTTCCTTGCCTGAATCATTGAACATCTCGTAACTGGCTAAATCTTGAAGGATGTTGTAGTCTCAATAACTTTTCGGATCTCCCAAATAACTTTGAGGTATTAGATTTAGGAGATTCCGAGATAGAAGAAGTACCTGATTCAATTAAGCATCTCCTCAAACTTAGACCGTTGTTGTTTCGTAACTCAAGGGTAAAAAATGTATCGAGCAATATTTCCAAGTTGGAATCTCTTGATTATCTAGATCTCAGTTGTTGCCCAATCGCAAAATTTCTGGAAATTATTATTATTCATTTTATTATTATTCTTTTCCTCTTTTATTTATTTACTTTCAATATGGCCTGAAGTTAGTAGATGAGTAATATAGTTAATTTACATTTTCATTGTGCCGGATTTTAATAATTTAAGAAAAATTGCATTTGAGAATTGCAAAAATTTAAAGAAGATTCCTAGTCTATTAGGAGCCATCAACCTTAAAATTCTTTGCTGTGATGGGTGCGATTGTTTGGTTGAGCTTCCTCCCCTCAATCATTTGACATCTCTTGATTATTTAAGACTTGATGGATGTCGTAAACTCAAGAACTTTCTGGATGTCCCAAATAAGGTTCCTCATTTATATTTACCAAATACTGGACAAAGATATGATAGCAAATGAGGGGCTTTGAAACTAGGATGGCATCTACCAGGCTCTGCTCTATAAATTGCTTATCATTTATAAAATGATATACCATTTTTTTGAGAAACTGAAAACTTTTAGTTCTACTAAATGTTAAATGTCGAGGGTGGGGATTTTTTTATTAAAAATCAACGAAAAAAATAAGAAAGAAATTTGTTAAAGAGCTAAAAATTTAATTTCTTTCCAGTTATTGTAGTCTCTGGTAATTTTTCCTCCTCTCATTCCATTGTTGTGTTTGTCTTCTTTTGTAGGTATAAATGCTCCAAGAAGGAAATTTTCCTTATTTACTAATTTGAGGGCAGCCAGAGATTTCAATGCATTAGCAAAAGGTTTTGCTTTTGGAGTTCATAAAAAATCCATAGGAGGACGTGGTGGGTGCCAAAAATCCGATATCAAGATTAATAGCAACTTTTTTTTTTTCACAACTGACTAGTTCTTGTTTGGTTTTAATTTATAGGATAACCTATCACTAGTGGACTTCGTTCAACCTCATTATTTGGGTTTCAGCTTCGTTGTTGATGCCACAGGCTTCAGTTATTAGCAAACAAATGGTAGTAGAGATTGTAATCATGATGTATCCCAATTATCACTGCACTTTCCTTCAGTGATTCCTTGATCCATGATTACCTGATTTCCCCATCAGGTACTGGTTGATTATTTCTGATCTTTATTCATATTAGCTATGGTACTGCTTGCTTGTATGTTAATTAGAATATTTGCTTATGTGTGGGATTGGTTTTTGCCTGTAACCTATGCTTTATCTTGATCTAGGTGTTAGTTGTGCTTTATCTTGGTGGAATACAAAAATGAAAGGTATCTTCCATCACTTTCGGTGTGTTTCTGGTTATGTTGCTTATGCATGCCCTTTAAATTTATTGAACTGTGTTTTGCATATTTTCTGGAACTTTAATTAACAATTCAGCTTTAGCCTAATTTGATGATGCTGTTCAACATGAAGATCATGGACGATTCAAGTATCTTCTTTGTCAGCAGCAGAAAAACTTGTGAGTCTGATCTCCGGTTCTAAATTCAAGGTTGTAACTCATGCAATTTTTCCTATGGAGAATTTACTTTCTTTGGTGCATTATGAACTTATGCATATTACCATTATATGACTCTGGTCTTCAGATTTTGTGGAACTTCCATTGAAAATTCAACCGTATAACTGATTTGATAGTACTGAGCCTGCAGATTATGGGTGCTTCTGATATCTTCTTTCTCACCAACAAAAAATGTTCCCACGAAATCTCTGGTCTTAAGGTCAAGGTTATAACCAATGCAAAACCGTTTTTTCTTACATTATAGATGTGCTTCTTACTTACTAAGTTTAATGCGACTTGGTATCAATTAGTCAGAACCTAGAGATTAAGCTTTTGACACTTTAAATTTGCTACTACGAAGGGAATGAAAAGATGCAAGTGATTGGTCCAAGAAAGGCAGATAACAGAGAGTGAAGAGGAAATGGCAAATATCAGGAAAGACCATGATGACCCTATGGCTCGATCAATGCCACAACTGAATTGGAGTTTCAGCTATACAAAAAAGGGAGGAACAACTAAACTTTCAAGAGCTTCAATTTCTTCTACTGAAGGCTTGCTTTATACTTGTGTTTGGACTGAGATTTTGAGACAATGCAAGTTGTCAACAAATTTAGCTTCTTGATCTCATTCATCTTGGTTCAACGTCCTTTTTTTTCTTTTTGACTTTTTGGAGGCACCGTGTACTCCTGGCAACTCATTCTTCCTGGCAAGGTAAATTGCCTTTTTGAGTCATTATGATTTACTTCATTTAATGATTTTTAGCATCCTCATGGCTCCCTTTTTTTCCTCCAGATTTTCAAAGGACTGTATAAAATCCAGAATTTGCAAAAGTTGCTCTTCTATTAAAAACTTGGGGAATGAACACCGGGCTGGAGGCTATTTTCAATGGCAACCTTTGACAGTTTTTCTATCTTAAGCGAGAAAACGCTAGAAGGGTTGAAAAGCTACAGCAGAAGCTCTTTCAAGTTCTTGAAGAATTTCGAGCAGATTTAGAATTGTGGAGTTCAATTTCTTTATGTCTTGGATTTACATATTTCCTATAGTGAAACATGTACAATTGTTAAGTTTCTGATCTGTAAGGAAGATAGTATAGTATTAATCATCTGGATTTACCGTTCGAAAAAGCATCTTTACTATAAGATTAGATTGATCTGATCAAAATACAGATATCAAATCCACATGTTATCCAACTAATCCAAATTCATCAGTAAATCCAAGAAATATATTATAACTAATTATGTAAACAATAAAAACTTAATCCATTACCCAAAAACTCAAATCCGTCTCTAATTTTTAACGGTCAATAGAAAACTTTTTTAACTAATTAAAATACTAATGAGCGTTTTAATTAATCAAAACCCATCTCCAATTAAATCAAACCAAATCATTAAGTGGCTTATTAGTGAGCTTTTTAATTATTTTTTATTAAACTAATTATATAATTATATTCAATTCTGCAAAAAACTAAAAGATAATAATAAATAATTATATTTAATTGCTAAGAAAGAAGGGTTATAGTTGGGGGGGGGGATTAGATCAAGGACCAAGCCATATTCATCAATTTATTATGTTAAATGGATGTGTTAAAGTTGGACAGTGGGAGTGATATTTGCAGGTTTGCTTAATTTTGGAAGTTACAACTTTAGTTCCTCCAGCTTACTTCCTCCTAGTCTACTTGTTTATTAAAACATTTGTTGGCCTTGTGTGTGCTGTGTAGTTTTTGAATTGAAGGCCAAATCCAGAGAAAGGTAAGCTGTAATTGGCTCCATATAAAAGTCCGTTCATACGAGTAGTTAAGATGTGTTTGCATATGTTACATTCCTTGTGCTCTTTCATGCAAGTGGTGAACATTCGCTCGTATTGTGGAAGATGGTTGTATCTATGATGCCCTTTTGTGCTTTTGAACCTACAAAACAACAATGTTAGTTTTAACTCCAGGATACTAAGATTGGCCATGCTGTTGCCTAGCAGGATTAAATCTTCGTAAGATTTGAGATCACAACGGATGGAAGAAATAAAAGGGTAATCTGTTCTTTCTTTCTAGTCGTTAACATGTGTTTGCGTTACGCGCTATGCTATTTTATCCAAGTAGTTAACAATTGCTCGTGTCCAGGGAAGTGATCTACCTGTAGTGTCCTCTTCTCTTTTGGAATCTAACAAAATCCTTTTCTAGTTCGATTCGGGGAAATGAAAGTTGGCATGATGTTGAATGTGTTTTAAAGTCTTTGAACGAGCAGTGATCACAGTAGGTGCAGGCGAAGAGATACTAGTAGTGATGACAAGAGACCAGAAATGTTGACTATATTATCCCAGCTTGTTTGCCATTGCCTGCAAATTTTTGCTGCTATATGCTATCTTCTTTCCTTTCCATGCTTCTCTTTATTATGTAACAAAGGGTGTTTCTGGTTGATTTTCCTACCCAGATTTACGTTTTCCAGTAGTCGTTTGAGTAGTGAAACAGTGGTAAGCTCTGAGCTGGCCATCAGTGGAAGGTTATCTATCCTAGGGAAAGTTAACAATGCTATTCTATTCAAGAAGAATTGTTAAAAGTTTCTTTGTAAAAACTTGGAAGTACTTAATTGTGTTCATTCATTCTGTGCGTACAGCATGTTTGAAATTCTGAAATCCTGATTTCGCAAAATATTTAAAACCCAATATAATCTCAAAAACTTTGCTCAATCATTTCCTTAAATATGTTACCATCTTGACAGCAGACTTACAACCACGACATGTAATGAAAATCGAGGTTTTAGTAAGATAATAATGGGTTTTTTCCTTGAATTTTCAAATACCAAAGCTGCACCAAAGTTCGGCTACACTGCCAAAATCCCCATTTGCAAATTTAAGTTCATCAAATTCCTTCTAAAAAGAATTTTATCAATTAAATTATCAAAAACCTTGTTATTGTTTTGGTTCTATTAAATTATGTACTTGTTGAAGTGAACATTATTCTTTGGAAAGTCATAAGAAATTCCATCCAAAGCAAGTTCATGAATGGTCAGTGGTAACAAAGTTTTAAAGTTACCGAGAAGTAAACTTTTGTCACAATTATTATTCTCTGATAAAATATCTACTTTCTATTAATTCCACAATATATCTAGAATTTTATACAGTCACTTGTACATTCGCTAATCGGTTTATATGAAGTCAAAAAGCAAATTTATATTATTGATGAGTCAAAAAGAAGTAGACATTTTAGTTGAATTTGTTGAAATGGTTTAATTTTGGAAGGAAAAAAAATGAAGGATAGGGACAAATGGGGAAGACAAAAAACAACCTTTTTAATATTATTGGTTGTTGTCGGTGAGCCAATCATATTATTGTTTGGTAATTTAAGCTCCAATGAATTTATTTAACCAAAATATTCTTTATTTAAATGTCCCCATCCATCCCCCATTCATTCATTGACAATTGAAAAATTAAAAAAGAACAAAAAAAGAAAAATTAAAGTTACGTGACAACACCTGGACATTTGATTGAGCTGATTGTTGTTTTCTAATGTGATTTGAAAATGTTCTGACTAATATGTAAAAAGAAGTATTATAGGTCCACAACAAAAATAAAAAACCGACATAATGATAATATTAATTACTGGGCGAATATGTCATTTAGTTAATAAAAGAATCTTACGAAATCTACTTGTGATTTGCATTATAATTTTATCCCTTCGAAAACCTTGACTTTACCGACAGTGAGTGAAGTAATGTTTTAACGTTTCTTCTTCCAAAGCTATGAAAATGAAAACAAAAGACTAGCCAAGCTAAGCAAAGTTCCCTTGGTGCTTTCTAGTCTGCCTTTGAATCATATTCTTTTGTCTTACTGTCATACTCTCTCATGGCTTCTTCTTCTTCTTCCTTCTCCTCTCTTATGAAGCATCAAGTTTTCTTGAGCTTCAGAGGTGAAGACACGCGCCATAACTTCACCAGTCATCTACTCGAATCTTTGAAAGGCAAGGGACTTGATGTCTTCTTCGATGAAGAAAAACTGGAAAAGGGGGAGCAACTTTCTCGAGCACTTACAGAAGCAATTGCAGCCTCAAATATCTCAATAATTGTTTTATCCGTAGACTATGCTTCTTCAAAATCATGCTTGGCAGAACTCTCTGAGATCATGGACCGTAAGCGCACTCAAGGACAAATTGTTCTTCCCATCTTTTATCATGTTAATCCGTCCGATGTGCGGAACATTGGTGGGAGTTTTAAAGCATCCTTTGGTGAGCATGAATCAAAAAGGCCAGATGATGAAGTACAGCGATGGAAAAAAGCTTTTGCAGAAGTTGGT
>JAQSVH010193859.1:5642-17227 GCA_029448705.1 Adansonia digitata | reverse complement strand
GGATCGATGTTTTGAGTTTTGTAACTCAGAACATAGGTTTCAATAGGCATCCGATCATGCCTAACCCAAAATGATCGATGGCGACTCCAAGCATTGGCCATTTCGTGATGGTCATACGAGACCAATAAGATGAGTGATATCTTATGGTCCCCCTCACGGTGTCATAAGTCGAGAATCTATGCTTTTTCATTCTCATCACAACACCGAAGAATAGTCTCAATCAAGAAGATACTTCCAAGTCGGGAAAATATTTTAAGTCATGCGCACTCATAGATCCGCAAGGATCCATCCCGGGGTACGTTGCGACAGGCACCAATTAAGTTTACCCACAAAGACCTGGGCACCAATCTAGTCCGTCCATAAAAAGATCAAATTTGTCTACAAAGAGTTAGCACCAATATAGTCTATCCATAATGAGTTTAGCACCAGTTGAATTTATCTGTAAAAAGTTAGGCATTTAAAAAATCAAAGTACACATTAGTTGCACCTATTTGGAGGGGTTAAACCCTAAAAAATCCAAAAGCACAATAGAAAGGTTAAACCTATAAAAAACTTATTTAAACTTTTAATAGAACTCTCACCAATAGATTATACCTATTACAATGAAACAATAATTAAATCTCATTTTTGCAAGCACTTAAAAGGCATCATCCCACCCCAGACAAGATAATGTCTATTTGTCTTTGCGTTATTTCTGATAATCAGCAATAGCCAAAGAAGGGCAGCTATAAACATCATATTTTGTTTAGGCCATTACCTAAGGCATTAAGAGTCACTATTAAGGGCATCATCAGGTCTATGTGGATAAACATAGATCATTCAACCATCATTCCTAGCTAAGATGAGGTGTCGAAGAAGCCAAACATGTGAAAAATTTACATTTGTACGAGTGAGTATCAATACATGGCCTGTAGGTTCGAGACATGGTTACCACATCATCAAAACCCCAAAAATCATTGTTGGTATCAATACAAAAGGCCATGTATCAATAATTGTGGTCTTGGTATCAATACACAAGGCTTTATTATCAATACCAGGTTATTTTGAAGCTCAGATGATGATTTTTGGCCAAAATATATCAATACATTAATGGGAGTATCAATACAATTGGTATCCATAAAGCCTTTTAGTTTTAAGACTAGAAAGAAATTCTTTTTCTTGATTGCAAGGCATTTTATATCCATACTGCAAGGCAAAATTAGTTCTTGGTATTGATACAAAGTTTATTATTCAATGCATAAAGGCATTTTGCCTGGTTCATGCCATTTTTCAACCAGTGCACCATTGATCTAAAAATTTGATTTAGACATATTTTTGGCATAAAAAATTATCAAAATTCATACTAAGCCATAAAATTGGACTAATGATTGGGTTTTAACAAATTTTTTAGGACCAAAATGGATTGAAATTAGGATATTTGCGTGAACTACATAAATTGTTTGGGGGCATGCTTGGCTTTTCTCCAATTATAAGCCGCTTCAGCCTCTCTACTCCATTACTCTGCCCATTGCGACTAATGGAAATCCAGCTAGCTAGGTATAGTGCCTAAAGCTGTTATATGTTAGAAAACTAAAAAATCCCTTTCTTTGGCTTTAAAAAAGACTTTTATGAGCATTAAATATATATAAAGCCATCTTCGGCTCAACAAAAAGACTAAAAATAGAATTCTCTCCCCAATACACGCTTTACCACTAAAAAACCAAAAACTTTCTTTATTCCCATAGCTTCCCTAAACCACCATTAAGAACCCTTCCTACATTTCCACCGTTAAAACTCCCTTTCATCTATTCCATAATCAAAAGGCTCCCTTTGTCATCCTTTTATTGCTAATCCATAGCAAAGATAGGGACTTCATGTTTAAGGCTAAGGTTTAAGGCTTATTGGTATTTATTCTTTAGCTTGCTCTATTTATTTTCTATTTTTCATGTTTTTCATCTATTCGTGACCATTTTCATGTTACAACAATCATTTTAGGGCGTCATGCATCTTGTGGCCTTAATTATGCGAGATTTAGGATTTTGATGCCATGTTCATCACTTTTACCATGTCCTACTATGCTCACATGCTTGGTTTGGCTTAAAAACATGTTATTTTATGTTGGATGAAAATTCCGGCAAGTTTTTCCTTGTTTAAACATGTTCACACCATTTTTTCATGGCATAATTTTTTATGCCATTCATAAAGCTAACATTTTCATACATGACATTTGCCATGTCGTTGCATTTTTGTTGTCTTTTCCATGTCAAAACGTTATCTTTATTTGTTAAATGTGTTATCCATATTCATCTTCATTAGGTCACATTTAGTTCATAATATGTTCTCAAGATGCTTGCTTGTCTGCTGCAAAAATTGGATTTTTTATAAAAACCCCTAAGTTAAACCTATGTTACCTCCAATCAATGAAGAATAACATAGATTTAATGTTTTCACTAAATTGGTCCTCCAATCTTAGGGATAAATCACGCATTCCATGTCTAGATTCATGGTTAAATGAAGTTAAAAATTCTAGTTTACAAAATAAATAGCCTTTTTACTTGTTTTAAAGTGTTTATGCCTTGATCTTTAGTTTAATACCCTTATAGTAACATGGTCAATGGGCTAGTTTAGTGTCCCAAACTCTGATATCATGTAAATGAGCTCATGAAGCCTATGTCACCTATTCCTTTCTATTTCAAATGTCTTTGAATTAAGTTTAGAACTAAGAAACCTAAAAAACTAAAACGTCCCTTGTTTTTGCCTTGTCAACACTGTAGTCATGAATTGAAAAATTATTTTTGAACCTTAAACCATCTTTTATGAATTCTCTAATATTTTTCCCTAAAATGGCATCAAATTACCTTTCCAAGGTATCTCATTTGCACCTTGGGTGGAGTTATGATTTTTTGAATTAAGGCTATCTGGAACCCTTAGAATCAGTGATTTGTATTCTATTTGGGCCATTTTAGCCCACCAAATGATTTTTTTAATGTTTAAAATATTTTTCTAAAAAATTTCATGAAATTCCATTTTCATAAGGTATTGTTTGCGATCTAAAGATTTCATATGAGTTGAGATATTTTTCAAAGTTTGCTACACATTTTTCCCTACACATGCTATTAATGTCGCATTAGAGCTAAATTCAAAAAATTATTTCCCCCTGAAAAGTGATTTTCTAAGATTTTTTTAATATTTTTACATTAAACTTCATTCAATCACCTTTCCAGTGGTACCTCATTCAACCTCTAGAACTCTGAATTTACTCAAAATAAATTCCAGAAGAAAGATAATGCGATGTTGTTCCTTATTTTTGGACTTAGAAAAAACTGGACTAATTTCTCTGAAATAGTTTTTGAGGCATGCAAAAGCCTCAAAATTCATCTGATTAATTACTAATGGAATTGCCTTTCTAAGGTATCCCATTTACCCTTTGGGTGGATTTATGATTTTTTGAATTAAGGCTATCTAGTACCCTTAGAATCGATGATTTGCACACTATTTTGGCCATTTTGGTCCACTAGATGATTTTTTTATTTTTAAAATATTTTTCTTAGAAATATCATGAGATTCCCTTTTCAAAAAGTATTGTTTATGATCTAAAGATTTCATATGAGTCGATATATTTTTCAAAGTTTGCTGCATCATTTCCCCTACACGTGCTATCAATGTTGCATTAGACCTAAATTCAAAAATTATTTCCACCTGAAAAAGTGATTTTTTAAGATTTTTGGAATATTTTGACATTAAACCTCATTCAATCACCTTTCTAGTGGTACCTTACTCAACCTCTATAACTCTAAATATACGTGAAATAAATTCGAGAAGAAAGATAGCATGATGTTGTTTCTTATTTTTGGACTTAGAAAAAATTGGACTAATTTCTCTGAAACAGTTTTTGAGGCATGCAGAAGCCTTAAAATGCATCTGATTAATTACCTATGGAATTGGGAACCACGATGCAAGTCCTTTAAGCTCAGATCAAGGCCCTTAAATTTTTAATTAGTTTGGTCTTTTATTCTAATTATTGGTTTTAATTCAAAATTCAATCTTTTTATCAAAATGTTTCACTCTCCATAATCACTAAAATTTCCACCTTTGGGGATACTCCAACCCCATATTCTGAGGGGATTATCCAACATCATTTTTAAAAACTTCATTCAAATTTCAAAAATCTCTAAAATCTTCATCATTAGGGATACTCCAACCCCATCTTATGAAGGGATACTTCAACCCTACTTTTCATTTTAAAAAATCTAAATTTTCTCTCTCTCGAACTTATTAAGACCCTTTTTCAAATTAAACCTTTCATTTTCACACCTCAAGTAACCATCAAATCCAAACACATCTCAAAATTATCATTCTAGTTACTTCTTAATCATTGAAGGTAACTAGACATACATTATGGCCATCTCTTTTTTTATGCTTTTTTGTGTTCATTTTTCTTGCAATATTATTATGTTCTTGTTGGAACATTTTCAAAATAATAAAAGGTTATGTCTTTACAGTAATGTCTCTTAATTATTTAATTAAGTGTAATATCTCTTGATTAATTACCAAGTGGTGTGACTATCCAAATGGACATATATTAAGAAAAGTTATGTCCATATGAAGAGGCATTCCTTTGCCTATAAATAAAACCCCTCCCATTTGAAAGACATAGATAGAAAAATTGATAGAAAACTACAAATAAAATTTTGGTAGTTTTGTCACACACTACTTAGTGCATAGTGGATTGAGGTTGTCAATGCAAAATGCCGTCAATCATAGGGCTTCATTGTATCCTCGAGGTTTATACGCCGGTAACCCTTTTGCATACCTAATTAATGGTGGGAGCGAATAAAACCTTAAAGAGAGTGGCATTGCTACACACCTTGAAGCCTTCGTCAATTTCTCATGTTTTTCGATTCCCCATGTACTAACAGTTCTTTCTCTCCTTACTAACATGTTTCCTTTTGTGATGTCCATTGTGCATTTATATTTCCCAATTGCTTTCAAAAATTACAAGGTAATGTTCCATGTCAATATCTCTCCAATGCTTAACACAAAATATTCAATTTTCAAAATTAAATTTGGAGGTCATTTTCATAAAAAAATCTTTATTTCCCTACATCTTTGGGGTGCATACGTGATTTAAATTTTTCTTTAAAACTTGTGTTTACAATTTTTATAAAACTTCATGCTTTAAAAGGGGATTATATCAAAATAATGAAAAGTCAAAATCAAAGAAATCGAAACCAATGTAAAACATGCCTAGTTGTACTGATTTGATGCATATAGGGTGCTAATCCTTCTTCAGGTGTAGACCTTATTATCAATGTTTTGAGTTTCATAACTCGAAATATCGTTTTCAATATGCATCTAATCATGCCTAGCCTAAAATGATCAGTGGTGACTCCAAGTCTTTAGACATTTCATGGGGGCCATCTAAGACTGATTGGATGAGCGACTCGTCCAACGGTCTTTCCCCTTGCTATCATCTTATCATGCCTAATTCAAATCTTAATTAAGGGATAACTAAAAGACAATTCCCAACAAATTCCTTTTAAGTCACATGTGTCACCATCCAAGCGAATCGAGCGTTGTACACCTTAAAAACGGGCACATCACGACTAAAACCTTTTTGAGGTTTAGGATTCACTAGTGCTAGCAAGTCGATCTTGTTTATGTCATAATAAAAGGTTGTGCTTCTTCTTTTCTTCTTAAGAAATAAACTCAATAGGCTTATGGTAGACCTAGAAACATAAAAAGAGGATTAAATATTGTGTAACAGGCAAATAGATACATAATAGGTGCAACATATAGGGTTATACATAATAGGTGCAACAAATAAGGTTTTCTCCAAGAAAAAAGGTGTATAATAGCTCCATAATTTTATTTGAAAGCTAATTTGAGAACAAAGGTTATTTTGAAGGTGTGCAACTAGGGCAACTTTTATCTCATATTTCATAGGTATATATAAAAGAATGCCTCCTCATAATTTAACCAGGTTGGTTGGCCACCTTAATCTTGGTGTACAAGTCTCTTAATAAGATGAAACGCCACTAATAATGTAAAACCATTTCACCCTTTACTTTCTGGTGGGTCATTAGGCCATTTAACCAATTATTAATGCAATTGGGCCAAATGTCATAACATAAAGCACTCCATGTTTGAGATGATTTACCTTAGCAAAAATATGTGATCAAGAATGGACTAGAAAGCCCATTCTTTATCATGCTCCTCACTCAGTTAGACCAAGAAAATAGCTTAGTGTTTAATTCTCAATTTAAATGTTCTTGCTTATATGGAATGTTTCACACTTGCAAGTCTTCAATCAATTAATGTTGTCACATAACATTAAACTGAATCAATGCATGATATTTGAATAACCTACAGTTCAAGAATGAAAACTTGATGCTTAATCAAACTGCCTTGAGAAGTGAAATTCTTTCAACTTTACCAAAGTAATTTGGCTAAGACATTATTGTTTTTCCAGAAAATCACATCCTTTTTGTAATGTAATGACATCCAAATTTAGATTTCTTAAGTTCTAATTATATCTTCATTTTTCTTAATTGAACCTTTCATTAATTCTCCAAATATAACCTTTTATTCAATTGAATCAAAGAAACCAATAAAAATAACAATATAACACATAAACTAAAGCAAACAAACGCAATAATGCCATATATATAAAATAAAAAAAAAGTGATTATAAACAAATAAAGGAAAAATACATATTAATAACTTGAATAAGTAATAACTGATAAAATCAATAATCAATAAAATAAATAAATATTCACATAAAAACGATAAAAAATCAAATAAATAATTAAACAATTAAATAATTTAAAAAATAAATAATATATTAAATAAATTAAGTTAAATTAAATTAGAAAACTAAAAAAACTGCAGATAGGTTAGAGAGGCGCACGGATCAAGCTTCCTAACCAAAGCTAATTGATAAAAATTAAATTTTCTTTGCTTTTGTTTTGGTGAAGACTGCTGTGAGAACTTCAGCCATAAGAACACCGGAGAACATCCGGGATAATGAGCCAAAACCATGCTTTAGGAAAATTACAAAAAAGTTTAAGAATGAAAAATATTATTTACTATTCAAATAACAAAAACTGTATTAAAAAAAAGATGAAATGTTAAAAATTAATTAAATAAGATGTTGTCATTAGAATAATTCGTAGATTAAGCTACTTATCAAGCTTAAGTGTTTGGCCAATTCGGCAGTAAATTTTTTAAGCTCAAACTAATTTATAATATTAGTTTATTAAAAAAAATTTTATATGAATAAACACATCACATGTAGGTCTAGCAATCCATGTATTTTAATAGTAGTCGTGTTATTTTCGTAGCATAATCGTGTTTATATTTTTTATATTTATATAAATTTTGACACATTAATAATTGTTTTATAAAGATTTTCACCTGTTCACATATTCGCATCATATTCATGTAATTTTTCCTGCCTTTTCTATTTTTGTATCGTATTTTAGTTAATTTTTCTTATCTCATGTTCAACGTTGCCAACATGTTGATTTTAGTGGATAAATTTTTTAAAATTTAAAATTTTATTTTAATGGTAAAACTATAAAAATATTATATATATTTTGTAAGGTCAAGCAAGGTTCATGTTGAACCTAGGTAATATTTTACATGTTTGCTCAAACTTGATCCAACCAAAAATTTGATCTCAAAATCCTATTTTGGCCCATCAAATACTACTAAATACTATAATGTTGATCTATCCATCGGTTAAACTATACATTTAAGATCGAAAATCATCCATATTTTTGTGGGCTTGGACAAAAAGTTTAAGCTCAAAAAATAAGCTTGGGCCAAAAATAAAGCCTATTTAATGACTTTAATATTCAAGGCTCAGGCGCGATCTAATCTGACCCATTTTTGAATTGTACAAATTATACTTTAAAACTTAACAAAAGAAAAAAAAATCACTAAAGATAAAATAAAAATAACATGTTTTCTAAATCTATATGGCCTAAGCTACCCATTTAGACATTACCAAATATGGTCAAATTGGCATAAAATTTGAGGCTTGTATTCTTGGTCCAGCTAACTTAGGCAAGTATGGTGTTAATTTCATTTTGAACTTGTCCAATCTAGGCATAGTATCAACACTTTACATGCTTGCTCAACTTTGATTCAACCAACAATTTAGGCTTAAATTTTTGTCTAGGCCAATTAAAACAACTAAATGTTACAATCTAGACTTGCCTACAAGCCGCACCATATGTCCCAACTTGATTCTATTTTAAAATTTAATAGAAAAAATTACTAAAGATAAAATAAAATATATGTTATTTTAAATCTAGATGAGTCTAATATATTTATTTACAAATATAGATGAACCTGTATAGAATTTGAGGCCCATACATATTTCGAGTATAACTTTGACTTTGGCAAATGCATAAGGTATTAATATCATATTTAAACTTAGCCTGAACCTAGCCAACCTAACTTATGGTAACATTTATTACAACTCTACCCACTTGGATAACCTTTTGTTTTTACAAAATAAATAAATAAATACCTGATATTTTTTATTTAGTCTATAATACCTTTCCCTTTTTATTAAGTTTTGAAACATTGATAACTTGCTGACAACCTTTGGCCTAGTGATTAGGAGTGCATTAAAGTTCAGATATAAACTTGGATTCGAGTCCAAGTATCCCCTACCCAATCCCTAATTATTCCTTGTACAAAAAAATTGATAACTTAACATATTTTTTAGTATTTAAATATTATATTATATAACTTTTTTGTCTTCTTAATAAGTGTTTATAGACACTAATTAAGAATTATCTAATTACATTTAAAAAAATATTTTTTTGCATTTAACATTATTTTATTGCATCTAAGGAAAAATAATACATTACTTAAATATATTATTATATCCATAAATAATTATTTTAATTAATTTTATTAAAAAGTATATTTAAAAATAATAAAATATTAATATTCAGCTAATTTAATATTTTAGATAATACATTTGAAATATTAAAAATACTTAATACTAATACCAAGATATTTTGTAATATTTAAATGATAGTATCATTAAAATATCTAGCAATTTTACTATTATAGATACTATAATGATATTTGATTACTATTTTTCGTTATTAGGAATAATCATTTTTTAAAATTATTTTAATATAATTTAAATTATTTTTTAAAAATTAAAGTTTTTGTTTTTTCAATAAATGTTTTGCCGTGATACAATTGATAAATAGGTTCTCATTTTAACCTTTTTGTAATTTTCTCATGCATTGAACTAGGTTCCCAAGAAAAGCATCTGCATGTCAGATAAATGAAAGTTTATAACAGATTGTATCAAATCCAACGGCCAGAAAATAAAATGTTCGCATAGTTTGCATTTAAAAAAATTCTCATGGTAATTGTCACCTCTGTTTCTTACCCAAAGGTAAGAAAAAAGAAATCCCTTCTTTACTTATATCTTGTGGTTGCCATTATTCTTCACCTTCCTTGCTTTTGGTGATAGTCCATCAACGCCTTCATCGATTGTCGTAGGTCACCGTCGCTGGTGGCCCTCAAAAATCCAAAAAATGCTTTTTCTGAATCCTCTTTCACCACTTCTTTCTCTTTTTCAACTTGATTTGTCATAAATCTTTTTAAATATCCATAGACGCAAAATCGAAACTTTTGCCTATTGCCGCTAGCCGTTCAAAAATCTTAGGATTAGCAGAAAAAAAAAAAAAACTCTCACTGTATCCTCTCTTTATACAAAATCCATCTAAAAATCTCGATGTCATCACGTTCAAATTCGATCTATCAATCATTAAACACAAATATGGAGTTGTTGCTAATTTTTTTTTAGGTGCAATGAACCTCTTATATGAATCTATTATTTTTAACGTAATTCTAAGTTTGATGAAAACAATTTAAAAATATAGATCTTAGTTTACATTATTAAAACTATTCATAATAGTATTACATATCAAGAAGAATTAGCATTCTCATAATGTCCATCCAAAAGTTTCCTAAACTGGTCTCAACTAAATGATTCTATTATCTTACTATTATTTTAATTTTTTTTTTCAAGTTTTTAATTATTGAAAAAAAAAGGGGTTACCTTCTACCATCCTACAGAGATTCTTAAAAAGTTCCTTCAAATCGAAAGTATTTCAGGGAAACCATTCTTTCTCCGGAAAAAGCTCAGTCATGAAATTTATTTTAGCATTTCATGAAAGACATCATAAATTTAATTTTTCAAAATTATCCTATTACAATCAAACTTAATTTTCCTTATTTTATTTTTTATAAGAAATATATTTTGACCTTTCACTGTTGATTTTTTTTCCAAAAATTTCCATCATTCTGGCAATTTTGTGAAAAATCTTCTCACCTATGAATTTCTTAGAAATGACCCATTTGTGGCCCCTTTGAATTTTATCGTCGAAAAAGTCTCAATTTATTATTTGATTTAATTATTTATTGTGAATTTTTCGATGTAACACATTATATAAATCAATTTAAAGTAAAATAAAATAGAATCTAACTAATTACATTTTAATTACTCTAATTGAAAACAATAATAAATAAACAAATAAACATTTAATCAATAGAATAATTTACAATAAATAAAAATTCACACTAAAAAAACAATTCAACTAAATGATAGCAACAAGAAGGCATAAAAAATGTTTTATAAAAATGAAAGAAATTAGAAAATAAAAAATATATAAACGTAAATAAAATAGAAAAAAATGAAAATGAAAAAGGGCAAAAGAGTCGAGCACTACCGAAACTAAATCTTTTTTTTTCATTCGTACTTTATCTTTTAAAAGCTTTTCCCTTCACAAAACAAGTCCTCGAACAACTCTCTTCAGCCTAGTTTCCAGCACCGAAAAATTCAACCGGCATCGAGAAATTCAAAATTTTCCCTTTTCAGCGGCCGAAATTGATGAAAACCTTGAAAGCATTTTAAAACCCAATTACCAAAAAGAACCCTTAATTTGCTAGAAAATTCAAATTAAACTTTTTTCAGAAATGACCAAATTTTAAAGTGGAAAATGTTTTAGAACTTTTAAATGTACTGTTGCATTTTTATTAAAAGAAACAAACGGTTTCAAAAACTTCCATTTGGAAGTTATACGATTAGTTGTAAAAGAAACTGACAGAGGCAGTAGAAAGATATAAAATTAAAGGAAGAAAACTTCCTTTAGTGTTTGATCATTGGCCATGAATTGCAGCGCACATATTGGCCGAGAACAAGAATGATTGATTGATCATTTGGCTAAGCCAAAGAAGAAAAAGGAGAAATAAGTTTTTCCTCCACAAACAAATTAGTTAAGAGCCTGTAGATTATTGCCATGAAAATATTCATTGATATCAAAGCATGCAAGTTTTAATTTCTGGTATGCTTGTTTAATAACAAGAATAGGATTATAAACATGTCTTGAACAAAAAAAAAATTGACTTTTTTGTTAAAATCCATTAATCCAGTGAAAAATGTTTGGAGTTCATGGATTACTATGCAAACAGGTACAAAATCGCGAGATGTAGGTAACATAACAAGCTTTGGATTTCTTAAATACTAGGTTTGATTTTAGAAATTCTGAATTTTGATTAAAAAAAAA
>JAQSVH010193838.1:2776-17232 GCA_029448705.1 Adansonia digitata | reverse complement strand
TATGTATGTATGTATATAAAGGATAGAACAAAGTCAATCATATTTAGTACTTATAACTTCTAAGAATACTGAAAATCTATACGAGGATGAAACAATGTCAATTGTGTAAACATATCATTAAAGCCACTTTAAACATTTTAAAAGCTTAAATTTATGTTAAAATAAATTTTGAATATGATAAAAAGAAGATGAACAATTAAATGAGTGAATATCATTAGTCGTGACAAAATTGAAATTGATATCATTCTATTAATTCAAATAGAGTTATCTAATATAAACAACCAACAAAAATTATAATTTTATCTCATAAATCATGTTTCATGAACATTTTTATCTATTCAGCAGGTAAAAGGTTTGATAAGAGATCATGGGAACATAAGAATTTTCTCATGATTGTACAATGATCCTTTTCTAGTACATCAAATCTCAATTTCATCAAATATAAACATTCTACTCGAAACAAAGTTCAATTAGTAGATTTTATCACAGGTTTTATGTTTTATATTTTCTTGTCTAGCATAGGCTTTAATATTTAAATATTTGAAAATCATATTTAATTATAATATAATATGCGATAAGATACTAGGGTATATGTTGGCTTTGTAAATTATGCTGACATTGATCCTATGTGGATACCTTCTCCTATTGATACATAGGATAAATCTAAATAAATTATATTTTATCTTAAAATTTAAATTTAAAAGAGAAATATTTATTAAAAATCAATTTTTATACGTAAAATATATTTATTCACACTTATAAACAAATCTTATCTCTTACTCAAATTTTAAATTAAATTAAAAAACAAATTTTTACTTAAATTCTAATTTTTAAAAGAATTATCAAAATATTTATCTATAAATTTCAAAAATTATCATATTTGGTAAGATTTATGTTTCCAAAACTATATTCTTGCCACTCAACCAACTTATTTAGGGAGGCTATTGAAGCAATATCCAGGACAATTTTTATGAATAATTACATTAGTGGTTTGGTGCAACCTAGAGTGTGGCTTGAGTGGTATTAGAATTTTGCCTTACGCGTACTTTGGTAAGGTGAGTACAAGAATCACGGCCCCAGTGCACCGTTATGCAAATGGGTGAAATAGCCTGGTTACCACAATATCCAGGGATTGCCACTACAAATTTCTTCACAGTTGGAAGGTTCATAGACGGTCGTTCATGGTTGTTTGCAACCAATGTCAAGTTAACTGAATGTTTAAGCATATATGGTATGCTATATGGGTGCCTTTGTGAAAATTTTATTTTTATGATATGTATGATAATTTTAAAATTTTAATTATTTACTCAATCTATTAAATCAATCATTCAATTATAAAATCTTTTAAAATTTAAATTTATTGTAGTCTTTCAAGTTTCAATCACTATATATCCTAATATATACTAGATAAAAAAAAAAAAACTCTCCGCTCTTTATATACTTTATCCTAAAGAATTTAAGTTTTTCTTACTGCTTTCATGATGTTATGATATTAAATGACGAATCTCTCATCCTCTCATGCTTATACGACCAATTAATATATTTCATTTACTACTTATCTCTAACTTTATATGTGTTTTAACATTTTGATATATCTACATTATACATACATATATTTATATTACTCTGTATAAAAAAGAATAAGTTTATTGGGCAAATATGTTGATATGGAAGTTTATTTTCATAATACCTAGCATCATGCCTTATTTTATGCTATTTAGTATAGTATTAAAATATCAAAATAGCTACCAACTTAAATCTTTCAAATTTTTTTCCTTTTTTTTTTAAATTTAATCTAATTTTAATTATCAAACCAACTATGTTATATGATAATGTTTAAAAGAAAACATTATGGATACGATATAGTATAACAGGATAAAGGATACCCAATAATTAAAGCACTCTTATGTGAACAAAGTATTTGTAAAACAATGAAATATAATGTTTAAATTCAAGTGTCAAATTCAAATTATTATAATACTAATAATTCATATTTTAATAAATTGTGAAATGATATATGTTTGTTAAATAAAACTTTTGTTTTACATTCAATGCCACATTAGTGTTTTGAGTAAATTTAAAGTGATGATAGTCATTTGTAAATATTTTATCTTCCTAGTCTTAATAATTTTATTGTTTTGATCTTTTGTTTAACCACTTTATTAAGATTATGGTTCTTTTAATTAATTTTATATCTTTCTAGCTCAATTGCATTATTTATAATTTTGTCACATTTTTATCAAAATTTGTTATAGTTTATATTGAATATATATTATTTATACCTAAAAATGTTAATGATCATGCATATATATTTAAATAAATAAAATTAATTCGTATATCTCACACTAATAACAAGCTAGTTTTAATGTATAATAAATTTTATATTTTATATTTTGCTACCTCTCCTCTGTTTTTTAGTTCTATTGCTGAATTTTCAGTTTTATCCAAAAGTAGATAAACTAAATCAGAAACAAAATAAATGGCCGCTTATTAACTTCTAAAAGTTTCAAATCAAAGGAGAAAAGTATGATCTTTTCGTTATAATAAAAAAATAAAAATATTAAAAAAATAATAATTAAAAAATAATATAAAATTTATTTAAATTTAAACATTAAATAATTTATATTCAAAATCATTCGAATTTAACTATGAGTGATGAACTGATTGTTGCTACAAAACGCAACTCACGTGACGTTGCATAGAATTGGACAGAAGAAATGGACCCTGATTGTGGGTTGGGCTGAGCACTGGGCTTATAGCGGTAGCTTTAAGTTATAAGGAAAAAATGGGAGAGGGTGGCGTCACAGCCCAAGCAAGAAGGCGTTAGGGTTTTAGTTTGTGGTTTTCCCCTCTCTCTCTATATATATTCGTTATTCACTACTATCGCCACAACTTGGGATGGGGGAGGGGGGGTTGCTGGCTGAAGAAGCTGCTCTGCTTTGCTAGTTGTTTTTTTTTTTTTTCTTCTCTTTCTACTTTCCTCTGAACATGGTCTCCTCTAGCTCCGATTATCCATTCTATTTTCTTCTTTAATAATTAAATTAGGATTAAATACGTTATTTTTAGTTTCAAAGCTTCTTTGGTTTTATTATATTTTAAGATGGAGAATGACGAAATAAATCAGACGGATTCCCATTGATTCCTATATGATAAAACTACCAGCTACTTCTGACTCTTCATTCTTTTCTTTTTTTTTTTTAATTTTTTATTTTCTTAAGAAATCATCATATTGATTAGATAAAGAAATTGAAGCCTATGATGTGATAAAAATATTTGCTACTCTTGATGGGGGTTTACTTTTAAACCATCATCTGATGAGTTTTTTTCCACCAAGATCTCTGAGGCCAATTTTTTTTTTTTTTCATTTTTTAAGAACATATATATAATCATAAAATATAATTTTCCCGTATATATTTACTATAATCCAATATCAAATGAAATGCTTGGTATAAAATTGATTTTACTCCGATGTAATCTCTTTTACGTTGGAGCATACTCATGCAGATTTTTTTAATCTATTTTGTTTATTATCATTTGCGTATTCAAAATAAATTCTTATATCCATAAGGGGATAGTTTGAAGATTAAAATTTAGTAAAATTCATATATCTTTTTAATAACAATTGTTTATAAATTTCAAACAATATGCTTTGTAAATAAAAACATAAATTATCTTCTAATTTGAACTTTTGGCCAAAAGAAAAAAAAAATGAAAACAATGAAAATTTGGTTGAATAAGCTTAGATGTATTGTTAGAATTAATTTTTAAATAATTAAAATAAAATAAAATTTTCTGTACTTTTATACTATCACTAAAATGATTTCAGAGGGTCACTCCATTAAAATGATTTCACAAGAGTCGGTGATTTCGAAGTGTCAACAGCAGATCTTTTATTGTTTTTTTTTTTTTACCATTTTATATTATTCTTAGTTTTTATTCTATTTTTATATATTTTTTTTTAATTTTATCTATAAATACTTAAAATTTACAAAAAAAAAAAAAAAACAGACATGTAAATTAATCTAAGTAACCTTTCTAACTTCTTTATTTATTTCATTTTTTAAGAAACAAAGAAAAAGTGAATCCATTATTTAAATATTTTTAAAATCAATCCAATCACAATAATAAATAAGTCATCTAAATAAGAATAAACATTCAAAATTGGTAAAAAAAATATAAAGGAGAAATTAATTCATTGTAAATTTATAATATCATCATAGATGAAATTAATATGATGGATTTCTGTTTATATATATGGATATAGTTTGCATTTACTTCAATTTAAGAAAGAATAAAAAGGCAAATAAATTGTAGGCTTTTTTATACATATAATTTTTTTTTTAAAAAAATTTGTAATTAGGTTGAGCTGCAAATTATTTTTCATAATGGTCTAATGTGGCGGCATCCTTAAAATATTGAAAGCCACCCAAAGAGGACGGTATTTCTTGAAAATAGGAAGAAGATAATCTTAGATTAAAACTTGAAATATATTTCTTTGTAGTAATGGAACTCTTTAAACTAAAATACTCTTACAAGAGAACTATAATAAATGCAAAGAAGATGCATATTTCACCTAGTATACAAAGGCTTGAATCGAGATTTCTAGATAGATGGGATGAGGTATTAATACATTTAACACAATTTAAATTTGAGAATTTGTCCTCTAAAAAAGGAAACATTTAATGAATTTATTGTAACTTGAGATTTTGTGACTTATTCCCTGACTCATTCCCCTTTTGAGTAAGATACTAATTGCAAGAAAAATGAAAATTCTGTAATGGTTGCATATCTTGTCAATATCATTTGAGAATATAAATTATTTTTGTTCTAGAAAAAAATTGAATTTTGGTTGGAATCATTAGACAAGAATAACATATGCAAAGGTGGATTGATATAATATAAACTTTTGCTAAGATGCCCTCGATAGCCTAACAGAGAATGCTTATTACATAGTCCATTTTAGGGATTAGCAACTTACCCATTTTGTCACTTTGGCATTGGACGTTCCCAAAATAGGTACTATTAGGTTTAATGAATTCAATATTAGATGCCTAGTTACATTCAAACTTTCCTTCTCTTTTCAGGACCTATTTGAAAGAGAATCCAGTGCTTCTTGATTATGAATATCTGAATGAAGTATCATATCCCAGACATCATATATACATTCTTTGAACCTAGGTAGGTCAGTTTATAGTAAAAACTAAAACAAAATTGAAAATGTTAAAGATGGAGCATGAGAACATACTAAACAACCTTAATGAATCATTTTACAAGCCTTTTAGCCTATTTGAGAAGCATAAAAGAGCTTGAGATCTAAAAAACTTATACCATAGTCCATAGAAAGTCATTCTCATGGATCCTTTACAATCTTTGCTTTGGTCTTGCACACTAAGCCTGGTTATTTCAAACCAAAATTATTGAAGCATCCAACCTTTAATGTTAATCCATAGAGGTGACTTGGAAAACTTTTGCAAGGATAAGACTTTCTCTTGCTAGAGACAATCTTAGAGGCACAGGTTTAAAAAAACTTCACTTGGCAAATCTACACACCAAAAACTTAAAAAAAAAAAAAGAGAAAGCAATTTCATTTAGTTTTGAAAGGAAGTGGCACTATTTGCTTAAAGTGCCCCAATTTTTCTTTTTGGGAATACCAAGCTGTGCCTAGGTTTTATTCCTTAGTGTAAGTGTTGGCAAAACATAACTGAAATACCTAAGGTAGGAGTGCTGTCAAGATTTAAGTCTTGGCTTTTTGAATTGATTTGGGCTTGAGTAACTTTTATTCTTTAGGTAATTAAGCCCAGTCTCCATTTTATTCCTACAAAATAACCTTTATGTGTGTGATCCATTGAGCTCAATCACATTATCAATAAATTATTTGATTAAGAACATTTATATTTTAGACCAAGATTGACATCTAGCAGTGTATCATGGCTATCCACATGCGGGAAGTGTCAAAGTTGTTTTTAGCAAGCCTCTTACTGGATAGAATCTTAGTATAATTCAATCTTTTTGTGATGATCTCTAAGTATGAGAATCCACATATAACTTGACCTGGTGTCATAAGTCTAAGGATTGATTACGCTACTAACACCTAAGAGTATTTCTACAGACACTTGAGTGAAATACCAAATAAAACTCTCATAGGGGGTTCATGTTTAGTGAACTTGTTCTTATTAGAAGCACCCATATGCTATCCCTAAGTATTTCTATACTTCAACTTATGAGATCAATTACATGTATTGAATGTATAAAGGCTTAACATAGACCAGTTTTTGTGCATTGATTGTCTTGACAATATGATGACTAGGAACATTTTTAGAAACATAAATTTAATGCATAAGGATTTCATAATTGTAACACAGTACAATTTCTTTGCAAGTCCAATGTTTTTCATGGGATTTATCTGCATAAGATGTAAATGACAATTATTGAAAAATTTTATGGATAAAAAGTACCTCATATTACATTAATAAAACATAGTGTATATTACATGGATATGTTAAGAGGTACTGTATGACAAGTTAATGTGATTGGCTTGTAGGGTTTACACTAACAATCTCCCACTAGCACTAAAGCTAATCACCTATATGCCTAAGACTTATATTATCCATATGGTGATCATGTTGCTGCTAGGTTAGAACTTTGGTGAAAGGATCAGTTAAATTCTCCTTAGTGGGTAATCATTACGTATAACATCAAGTCTCTTAATAAAGTCTTTAAGAACATGATATCGCCTTAACACATCTTTAGGTCTGTGATGAGGCCTTTGTAGTTTGCTTGTGCCATGGCTCTATTGTTATCATAATAAAGTGGTACTAGATCAACAATGTGTGGAACCACACCAAGTTTAGTAAGGAACTTTTTCATCCAAACTATCTTCTTTATGGCTTCACACAGAGATGTATTTAGCTTTAGTTGTTGAATCCATAGTTATAGCTTATTTGAAACTTTTCCAACTAATTGCAGCATCGTTAAGGGTAAATAAATAACTCTTTTGTGATTTACTGTCATCTCGATTAGATTGGAAACTAGTATCAATATAAACCCTAACAAAGAGTAAAGGCTTTCCATAAACTCAAAAAATATCCTTAATCCTTTGTAAATAGTTAAAGATATTCTTCACAGCAATCTAGTGACTATCACTAAGGTTGCTTTGATATCTACTCATGACACATGGAGCATATGATACATCTGGTCTTATTCATGGTTACATTATTGACCCAGTTATGGAAGCATATGAAATCTCATTCATCCATGTCCTATCATCTAACATGGTGGAAAGACCATTTTTATGTTTTTCAATTCAATTGGTTCCACTTTAACATTATTTTGAAGTAATCCCCTTTAATGCATCAATTTTGTTTGAAAACTATAGATTTAGGTTTTAAAAGAAAATTGAGATTACCTACGCAGCTTGAAGGTGTGGGGAACATAAGGATTTTTTATGAAAATAATTTCCAACTTGAATTTTGAAAATTTAAATATTCCATGTCAGGAACTAGAGAGATACCGATGCGGAACATTGCCTTGTAGTTTTTGAAAACAATTTTAAAATATGAATGCGCTATGGTCATTACAAAGGGAAATGTGTTAGTAAGATGAAAAAGAATATAATAACATTATAAAAATAAACATACAAAAACATAAAAAAGAGGGACAATTGGAATGTATCTCATAATTGTCTTTAATTATTGAGGAATAACTAGAATGACAATTTTGAGATGCATTTGGATTTGATGGTAACTTGAAAGACAAAAAAAGATGTTTCAATTAGTGAACTCGAGGATGTCTAAAGGAGAGAATTTGGATTTCAAGTGAAATTTAAAAAGTGCGATTGGAGTATCCCCTCAGAAGGTTTTGATTTCGGATATGTTCAAAAGAAAATGGTAATGATATTGGATATGTTCAAAAGATATTTAAAAAGATTTTGATTTAAAAAGTTAGAGTATCACCTATGGTAATGATTTCGGATTTGTTCAAAAGAAGGTTTTGATTAAAAAACCCAGGTTGTTTTGGGATATAGAAAATTTAAACTTTAGGTGAAGAGTAAGATTGGAGCATCCCCAAAGGTGAAAATTTTAGATAAGATTTTGATTAGGAGTCCCTAGAAGGTCCAAAAAGAGAGAAAATGCAAGTTTTGAATGAAAAGCAAGGTTATAGTATCCCCTCAGAGAAGTGGGGTTGAAGTATACCTATTGATAAAAATTTTGATCTTTATGGAGAAAAGGAATATTTTTGGTGAAAAAGGTATTTTGAAAATAGAAACTGAGAATTTGAATAAAATTATCTTTTTGTTTTAGCCTTTATTTGAGCCTAGAGGGCTTATGATATAGTATGTGACTCCATAGGGGATAAATTGGAGGTACATCAAGACATTTAAATGTCTTAATAAATGTGGTTCGAGAAAACTTATAGATACTTGAATGCCTCGGAGTGAAAATTTGAAAAAATTAATTAATTTTGGCTAATGCTGAAAATAGGGGACAACACACACTATCCGCTTTTTGAATTTATTTTGGAAAAATTTAAAGGTGTATGGAGCCAGGCGAGGTACCATTGGAAATGTGACTCAATAAGGTTTAATGTATGAGAATCTTAGAATAGTCATGGTAACATAAAAGAGGTTACTAGGATGATGCAAATGCTAAGAATAAGAAAATAAATAGAGCCACTGGAGAAAATATACCAAAAGCTTTAAGCTTTAGCCTTTTTCTTTGAACAACAACTTTGTACTTACCTTTTACCTTCTTTTGACATTGATTAGCACGAAAGTGATGGAAAAAAGGAGCTTTTTAGTTATGTTGTTGATGGAAGGGAGTTTTGAAAGGAAAGATGAGTGGAATAGAGGTCTTTGGAAGGGTTTTTAATGGTGCTTTGAAGGAGTTACGAGAATGAAAGAGGGTTTTTAGTTTTTTTTTTTTTATGGTTGACGAATGTTAAGAGAATGTATGAAAGTAAGTGTTTTTTAATGAGAATATGTCCTTGTAGGTGTAAAGAGTAGTCTGTCCTATGTGCATATTGAGTTTTCAGCTAAGCCAAAGTTGGCATATATAGCCGTATGAACATGAAAACAAAAAATGCAAAAAGTAAAGGTATTATAGTGTTTTGGTACATGCACCTTATGTAGGGATAAATTATTATGCTTAGCTACAATGCAAACCTATTGGTTTGCTTAGCAAATATAGTGGATCAAGGCCACTTTATAAAGCTGAACATTGAGAAAAATCAGTCTTACCCTTTACCAACTTGCATAATGTCATAAAATGTCCCTTATCATGGCTATTTGGGCCTAAAACATTTGTTCATATCCAATCACAAGTCCAAACCTAAGGCTTGGTATCAATTTTAATGATTTTTGGTGTAAAAAAATATGTTTAAGTCAGATTTTCATATCAATGGTGCAAAGGTCGAAAAATGGTTTGAACTGGGTAAAAATGCCTTCGTGTATTGACACACAAGGCAAATTTTGCCCATTAGTATCGATACAATGAAGTTTGTAACAATGCCAAGAACAAAAAATGTTCCCAGTCATGAGACTTGAAGAATTGTATCGATACTCTTGCTTGTGAATCGATACATTTGGCCAAAAATCATGATTTTAGCTACTGCCAAGGCCTATATCGATACGGACATGCTAGATATCAATACCACTACTTAAGTATAACACTAAACCCTCTTGTATCAATACTACATGTGAAAATTTAAATGTTTTAGTGATGTGAAAGCTTCGTATCAATACTTACGCACTAATGTGACTTGCATGTACCCTAGGCTCTCTGGATACCTCACCTTAGTAAGAAATAATAGGAAACTGACCCGTGCTTATTCGAATGACTCCAAGGATGCCTAGGATAATGACCTCTGATGCCTTAGACAACATGTGGTGTCTGTAATGTCATTTATTATGATATATGTCATAACATATAATACTAGGAAAATGATGCCTACCCATTTACCATGTTATAGACACATGGGTCATTAGGACTCTTTTTGAAGCCAAGTTCTTTAATTGCTTCATTGAATCTGATATTCCAACTCTAGAAAGCTTATTTTAGCCCATAAATGGATTTTTTCAGTCTACGTACTTGATTTAGATTTGACTTGGATGTAAAACCATCAAACTTTATCTTGTACACCTATTCTTGCAAATTCCTATTAAAGAATGTAGTTTTTACATTTATTTGATGTATCTCATAATCATAATATGTAACTATTGCAAGCAAATCAAATGGATTTTACCATGGCAATTGGCAAAAAGGTTTCTTCATAGCCAATGCCTTCAACTTGATTATAATCTTTGCCATTAATCTAGCCTTATACTTTTGCATGTTGTCATATATGTTAGTCTTTCTCTTAAAGACCCATTTGCACCCTATTGTTTAATCCTTTCGAGTAGGTTACTCAAAGTCCAACTTAGTTCACCTCCTTGGTGTCAATTGCAAATTTCATGGCATCAAGCCATTTCTCAGAATCAATGTCAGACATTACTTCCTCATAATTGGTAGGTTCAGTGCAAGGTAAGTGAACTTGATCCACGGGAAATCTATATCTCTCTAGAGCTTGTCTATCCTAGATCAATGGAGTACTTGTACCTCTTGAGTTTCGCATGGAGCATCTAATGCTTTATCTCTTAACTTCAATTCCATAGGAATGTCAATTTGTGGTTCTTAAACATCTTTAAGATCAATTTTACTGCTATTAAACTCTTTTAGTAGAAGCTTTTTCTCTAAGAAGATAGCATGCTTTGAAACAAACACTTTTGTTCAGTTGGATTATAAAAGTAATAGCTAATTGTTTCTTTTGGATATCACACAAACTTACATTTCTTTGATCTAGCTCCAAGCTTTCAGACTATCGTAACATGCCTCGGATACGAATCCTAACCAGCACGACTTAAAAGGTAGGTGTACTCTTCATTCTTATTTATATCTATATATCCTTATTTTTTATTATTTTATTTTTAGGGGCTATATCATTAGTATTTTTTCCTTTTTTTTTTGTATCTAGGGACCGAGTCATTAAAATGAATTGCTCACTCAACTTAATCTTAAATAATTGTTACAAAATGACTACTTTTCTAAAGTCACCACTAATCTATTTTGGCCAGTGAAATTGGTCACTTCTCGGAGTTCATATTTTAAGGTTACGAATCCCACAAAAACAAAATCTAGGGTTCACATTGATACCAGAGATCACATAAGAGGGTCCGAGAGTCGATTACAATAACAAGTAAGGATTAACCCTCTGTAATGCCTAGAAATCAATACCTATTAATCCCATCTTAAATTTGATTATTATTCAGTTTCAACATTCGATATTTATTTATAATTCTAATATTTAAAAATTTAATAAAATAAATTTATTATTTTATATGAGAAAATTAAGTTTTTAATTTTTTTTTTGGAAAATTAAATCATCTTTTGCATCTTTCCGGAGAACTAGAAGAAAAATGTTGTTTTTCATTCTCTTTTGTACATCGTTGGAGACCAAAGGAATACGAAAGGTTCTAAAAATCAAAATATCTTTTGTATCTCGATTTTCATTTTGAAAAGGATGTCTTGTTATTAAAATAATTTATAGAACCCCTCTCATATTCTGAGAGAAATTTCACGTACTATTTTAACATTGGAGACATTGCCTCAATTAAAAAAATCTAATTTTATAATAAATAATAAAATTTGTCCTAAGTCTTGGTTTAGATGAAAAGTACTAAACTCGACTACATGCATCCAAATTTGTTGAAATGACCAATATGTCCTTTAAAGTACACCTTTGACATAAAATTATCCTGGTGACCCTAAAAGACTCGATTCTAAAATAAATTAATGTAATGTCCCTAAAGTGTACTTTCAACATATATGTATCTCGGTACCCTAAAAGATTCTACAACGTTATAAACAAAGAAGCCTATTCCTACTGTATATCTTCAAAGTAAAAGTATCCCGATGACCCTAAAAGGCATGATTTATTAATACAATGTCCCTAAAGTGTACCTTTGACATAAAAGTATCCCAGTACCCTAAAAGATTCCATAACTTTATAAACAAATAAACCTATTCCTATTGTATATCTTTGACGTAAAAGTATCCCGATTATCACATAAGACTTGGTTCTAACATAAATTACCAAAATACCCCTTAGGTGTACCTCGACATAAAGTATCCTAGTAACCTAAAGTGACTTGATGGCATCATAAATAAACAAACCTATTCCTAACCTTTGACGTATAAGTATCCCACTTATCACCTATGCCTCGATTCTAAAAAATTACTAAAACACCCCTAAGGTGTACTTTTAATGTATAAGTATCCCAATACCATAAAGGACTCAAAAATTATATGAAATGACAATTATACCTTTCATGGGTAACTTAGACATCAAGATTGACCTAAAATGCAAAAATTGCTAATAGGTCCATAATCTTTGAAAATTACATTTTGTGACCCCTATCAAAAAACTAGAGGAATACAAAAAGTTTAATATTTTTTACACCCCCTAGAAGACTAAGGGAATCCTAGAAATATTTTTAAAATATAAAAAATATAGCATTAACCTTAAAATGCATGGTTTTATAAAATGATTTCTAAACATTTTTAAATTTTCAAAACAGTCCCTACATGAAATAAACATCAAAAAATAACATAAAACATAACAAAATCAATAAGGCAAACGCATAAAAAATCACAAGAAAGGTTCGACCAAACATCCTTGGCCTTAGAACTTTTTTCACAAATTTTCCCTAAACTTTTGAAATCTGTAAAAAAGTCACTAAAAGGTTAAAAATACATAAAACACATCCAAACATGTTCAAATACATAAAAAAATCTAAAAAAAACACTAGTTGATTCAACCAAACATGGATGGCCTTGGAATAAAATTTACAACTTTTATAATTTAGTCCCTAGATGATTTAAAATACAAAATCAAATTTCAAATACATCAAAATAAACTTGGAAAATGTACCAAAATTCACAAGGAACATTTGGCTAAGAACTTTTAGCCTTGGAACAAAAATTTTACAATTTTACAAATAAGTCCCTAAATTTTTAAATTATAAAATGACCTCAAAATCATTAAAAAATGCATAAAACGTGATTATATATTAGAAAAAGCATTAAAACACTTCTAAATGTATCTATATGTTTCAGCCAAGCTTGAATGGCCATAGAAAAAATTTTCAATTTTTACAATTTGGTCTTTAAGATATCCATAATTACAAAATAGCTTAAAAAATAAAAAACATGACATAATCATATATGTAAGCTTAGCTAGCTAAAAAACAATCAAAATCAATTTTTCTTCATCATATATTTTCATAAATATCAACATAAATACATGTCATAACTTTTACCAAGCTTAAATATGCAAAAAATCATAATAAATAATGAATAAATCAGCATAAATCCAAATGAAAATATTATGAAAAATAATATAAAAATATATGCATGGAAATAACAATATGTCTACCAACAAACACAAATTATCATGACAAAAACCAACTTATTACTAATAAAAATTAAATAAAACAACAAAATCAGGAAACTTTGATCATATCTTTCATACTTGGCCTTTCAGCATGTATCAAAATCCATGAGTTCAAGTAGTCACAAAGTTCACTGAGATGAAGAATCAAGCATAACATAAACAAAAATTAAAATTTTTACAAGAGAGATTACCTTAAAAAGATTAAAAACCTAAGAAATTTCAAGTTTTTTTTTCGTGTTTTTATCATGGAAAAGATAAAGCTTGCTTTTCATCCTCCCCCTATTTATAAAGGGAAAGTTTAGCTAAGAGGCTGATGAAACCCTTCTTGGCTGAAAATGGTTCTAGGATTTTCTATAAATTTTATTTATTTATTTATTTATTTATTTGATTTTTTTACCATTTTTTAGATTTTTTTTTTCACTTTTTTGATAAGATTAAATTAATACATTTGTTAATATGCATGATGATGTTATGCATGACATCATCATCTAGAAACATGAGAGAAAAAAATCTAATTTGAATGAAAACAAATTATAGGGATCAAATTATAATAAATTAAAAATTATATATTCAAGGAATAAAAATTTCACATCATAGATTTAATTAAAAATGTATACAAAATAAGCTCTTTGGGCTTATTAGAAAACAAAAATGGGCTTATTGGGCTTATCAAAAAGTTAATGGGCTTATTCGGCCTAAAACCAATGGGTTTTACGGTTCATGAAATGAAAAAAAGTAAATTTTGGGCTATTAAAATAAAATTAATAAAAGTTCCATGTAAAAGTTCAAAAAAGAATTTTTGAGAAATTTTATGGGCAAGAAAAACTCAATTAAAATTTCCAAACTCATAAAATTTTGTAAGCCAAAACCTTTTCGGAAGAAATTATTTTTTTAAAAAAATACAAAACTCATAAAATAAATTGAATTTTCAAAAATTGATTTAATATGAATTTATTGAATGTATTTGAAGA
>JAQSVH010193827.1:0-17233 GCA_029448705.1 Adansonia digitata | reverse complement strand
TATATGTATATGTATATGTATATGTATATGTATATGTATATGTATATGAACTATTAAATTGCATTGGAATTCAAATATTAGCAAAATGCAAATTTTGTTTCAAGTTTTAAAAGGTAGGAAAATAGATCTCTATAGAGTTGGGAAATTAAAAAAAAAAAAAAGAAAAGGGATTGAAAATTTTAAACCAACTAATGATTCAATTTAAGAAATGAAGAACTATCCACATTCTAAAAATGGATTAAGAACACAAAACCCAGATCAGAATTTCCAATTTTAAGCAGCTTTTTTGTTTTTATTTAAAGACAAAACTCAATAAATATGTCCAAAATGAAAATTAAAATAAAGACAAAAATATACCCAGAAAAAGAAAAGGTGAAATCTTTTAGTAACTATGCATGGGAAAATTCCCAGACCTCTGGCAAGAAGATTGGTAGTATATTTCACTATCTTCTTCTTCTTCTGTACTAAAACAAAATACAAATATATATATATATATATATATATCAAAGAGACAAAGAAGGCTTCAAAGTAAGCAAAAATGGGGGGAAAATAATAAGTTAGGCAATTAAGGAGAATAATTCAGAAAAAGTGGGACCCAAAGTGGATCACGTCGATAGCATTGGGGGAAAAAAAGAGAAAGAAATAACTTTAAAAGTAATTAATTTATATAAAAGAATTTGTGATTATAGTTTTTTTTTCTTAATTACCCTTTATTTATTTATACTATTCTGTTAGTTTAATGTAAAAAAGTGATTAATTCTCTTACAAGAGGAGTAAACCATTGGCTTTATGCAAAAATATCTTGGACCTTATACCTATAATTTAAAAAAAAAACTAAATTGAAACAAATATTTTTATCATTTTTGTCGTTTAATAGATAAATAATGATTAATTAGAACAATTAAAATAGTAACAAATTAAGCACAAATAAAAATAATATTTTAGAAATTCAACAGCATAATATTTTAATTTCAGCTTTTTTTTTTCTTTTTCAGTTGGAAAAATGGGCATATAACGAAAGAAGACGAAGCAAATGAAAAAGTAAGAAAAGTGAAAAATATCAATTTTGTCCTCCTTAATGGGTAATAATCATCCATCGTTTCCGAAGTTTATCCGTCAACACACACATATATATATATATATATATGACTACTATATACAAATGAATAAAAATCAGATTAAAATTTAAGTTGGGTTATCTTTTTAATAATTAATTTATTTGGTTTAATTGATTGAATTATATTATTATTTTAAAATAAATTAAATATTAAATATATAATTTTGATTTTAAATAAGTAATTAGTTAATTAACCTTAAACGATACTCCAAAGGCATCTTTAAAAAATTAACTACTTTGTTGTTATTAGATAGGGTAAAGTATAAAAAAAAAACTCCTTAGATTTAAGGTAATTATATTTAACTTTTGAGTTCTAAAAATTAACACTTATACTTTTTATGCTTTCATTCTATTAATAATTGGTTTAATGCCTTCAAAAAATGTGAAACGTTTGTTTTATCTATTTTTATATTGCTCTTTGCACATGACCTATAAAATACCATTAATATAAAATTTAAATATTTTTATTAATTTTTAATATTCAAAAGAGGAAAAAAACTTACCAACTGACCAATCACTTAACGAGATCAAATTATGATTTAAATTTTTTCAAACCTCTTACTTACTTAATTGTGATTTAAGCAGACATAAATTTTTTGATAATTCATTTTATTGTTTGAAATTAAAATATCAAAAATTATTTTTATATATTTTATTTATAAAAAATAATTTAAACTTAAAATTTGTTTAGAAAAATCTCATTCAAAGCTTCTACTTTTCCTTAAAAAAAATTCTACTACGAGCTTTATAAAATTGAATGTCTTTTTCAGATTTTTAGCCAACCCAGACAACTATTTATAACCGATCACACCACTATTTGCTTATTTCTTACCCCGTTTCCCAAGGTCACGCATCGAAACTTAGAGGAGACGATGCCCCTATCCACCACTTGCGCACTTACCGCGTCTACACCACGAATGCAATATTAAACGGAGCGTTTTGCTCTTACAGTCCTTCGAGTAGAGGTAGAAAAGAAAAGAAGATCCTTTTTATCTGCAAATAATTATCAGATGTGCGTATTTCCGGGTGATAAAATTAATAACATGACCTGTTGGAATATTTTCAAGCCCTCTTTTTAATTGTTGGGTTAATATCCTTGTTGATATCTGAATTATATACTTTTTTTTTTACGATTTGATTAAAAAATTTATAATTAAATAATTAAATTTTACTTTTGACATTTGCTTAACCAATCGTTTAACAATTAGATGAAATGTAATTTTTTTAATCAATAAAAATGTAGCATTACTACCATGTAAACATTTTTAAAAATTTTTAAATTAAATTAAATTTTTTATTTCAAACTTTTTAATTTTTTAATTGAAACATGTAATTTAAAAATTTTTAAATGTTGACGCGATATTGCTAAAATATGCAAATTACCATACGTCACTTTTTATTGATAAAAAATTAATATATCATCAAACTGTTAAGTCGTTAACTAATAACGAAAGTAAAATTTAAATATTTAATTGTAAATTTTTTTTAAAATATCAAATCGTGAAAACTATATAGTTCGATGGGTGATTTGTACATCGACTCATAAATTTTATAAATTATGAAAAGGAAAAGTATACTTTGTGATTGAATTTTGATAGCACTCTTCATTTGGTATCTGTAAGTGAAAATTACACTATTTATCTCTCTTTTGTCCCAAATTTTAATGGCTTGCATAGTATTTGTTTTTTCCTCAAACTCAATTGGAAAAAAAAAAAAAAACTCAATCAAACCTAAAAAATACTAGATTTTCCTTTTTTTTTTTTTGTGCAAAAAACAAAAAGAAGAAAGATTCCTTATTGCATCACCGCCCAACACTGATAATGACGCAAAAATTTAGAACAATGTCAAGGAGAAGATTTGACCTCCATAAGCAGCCATGCTGCAGTGGCCACCCAGCAGGATATCAAGTATATCTAAAGATTCACATATTTATATATTTTTTATGTCATAATCACATTAAAATATTATTTATTTACATAAATTTTTATAAATTAATAATATATTATATAAATTGAAATATGTCATATTTTAAATTTTTTATCATGTTCTTATCGCGTAATCATATTGTATTGTGTCTGAAGTTGCCGGGTCAAGATTACCACCCTTTTAGATCTCCTGAATCACTTATGTCGTATAAAATTTGAGGCTTACAATGAGTGCACCTCCACAGCCTGAGATACCAACCATGATCAACGACAGCCCAAGATATCATATAAACTTGTCACTCGTTCACAAGAACGAGTATAGGACATAGATAAGTGTCCAATTAGAGTACACTCAAATTTTTGTTTTAAGACTTTCATGTATTTTGAAGATCCTTGGAAGATCACATTTTCATTTTTATGTTCAAATATATATTAGACATGAGTGTCAAACACAAATATTTCACAAAAAAAAAAAAATGAAAAAAGAATCAGAGCAACATAAATATAAACCTCTTTGGCTAACATTACTTAAAATAACAATTCATATCAAATGTGTCTTCGCAACTTAGTAACGTAAGACTGCTTCAAGTTCGGACAATATATCTTTGGTAGCAAGAAAACATAGAACTTTTCGTGTAAGAAAACCGGAAACTCACTGTTCACCTAATAAATTTGGAACAAAGACATTTAACTCCAAAGAATGCAATAAACTTACGCAAACCTGGTAGGTGATTCTGACGGGGGCGACAGCTGCGAGTCTAAGCTAGCAAAGGTGCATACACCTCAAAGATTGTTCTAAGCATACGAGTGATGTCTATGACGATCCTTCTCCCTTGAAGAATATGATGAGCCACGATAATCACGATCTGGAAAGAGAAAAGGTTACCGATGATGGAAAATTACTAATCTATATTGAACAAATTACAGTGACCGGAATTTTGTGGGAAGTTGAAAAACATACCGCGTGATGAGTGGTGCCTTGATTTTTCAGAATGACCCCCTGAATTAAAAATACCCATAGTAGTTAGACAAATCATGTACAAGATTGCTCCAATTTCTTATTTTTCTTGAAATACCCGCGTCTGACACATTTTCATACATAAATATGAAGATATTATCCTCCAATCAAATGGAAGAACTTTAAAAAAATTGAACATACTTGGGTCGGACACGTACCTGTATCCAACAATCACATGAGTCCAATTAACATAGCAAGACAGTAATCAAAACCGGATATATCATCCACACTGTAAAGAGAATATATGAAACCTGAATCCTTTGTTCTATCCTTTGAACGATGACCTTGATCCTTGACTTTATCACTTTCAGTATCATCTCGCTCTCTTTCCCTGTCAGAATCTCGGCCCCTTTCACGATCCCGGGCTTTTGCTCTCTCCCTATCTCTTTCTCTTTCTCTGTCCCTCTCCTTCTCCCTTTCCCTTTCTCTGTCCCTTTCCTTGCTCTTTTCCCTGCCTGAGTCTGTCCTGTGCTCGGACTTGGATTTGTGCCTAGGCTCTTCTCTTGCATCACCCTCTGTAGGCATGCTCTTGGATTCATCATCACTCGGCTTCGATTCTTTCAGCTTGTCAAGAGCCATCTTAATCTTGGCTTCTTTTGATCCCCCAGTTTCCAGATCCGCTGCTGCAACAGTAGTGTTGGAAGCATTGGCGTTATTATTAGCTGGAGGGCTCAGTGGAACTTCCTGCAAAACAGTGAGAAAATTTCACCCCCACCTTGATTTGACTACCCTAAAGGGCTCTTTATCTTAATTTAGCAGCATTATAATATAAAGTGAAGTTCTGAAATCCCTCAATCCTATCCTTTCTCCAGCGTTCGATAGGTGCAGCCAATGTTGCTCTGACTATTTTTCTTAAAATAACCGATACCAGTATCTGACATATTTTTATAATGGGTATGGAGATATGACCTTTCAAGAACCCTTTAAATACATAGAAAAACTTTAAAAAATTGAACATATCCGTGTCGGACACGTAACCCGTATCCGAGACTCACACTCAATTCCAAGTAAAATAGTGCAGCTATTATATGATAATTGGTTCAAAATATCACCTAAAGAAGACATTAGCAGCATTTTCAGCATATATCACAGCAGAAAGAATATTTTCACGGCCACATCCTGCCACCGAAATTTAAGAGGAATTGTAAAAGTCAGATTCACCTTCAAAATTGGCTGAGATTGTGAATCTGCGGACTTGGTGGAAAATGTAAATCGTTTTCCATCCTTGCAGACGGGAATGTATTGTGCCTTGGGAAGGCTGTACAAATGAGCCAGAACCCTACAAACCTCATCAATCCCAGATTTCTCAGCATCAAAAGCCTTCCACCATGGCGGGTTCTCGGGAAGGGGCACTTGGAACCTACGAGCAGCAGCATATACAACCCCACAAGCCACAACCTCACTCTTGAATTGAACGCACAAGGTTGTACGTAAGCTATTGTAAAGAGTTGATGAACATAAAACACAGAAAAGATTGTAAGTTCCAACAAAATAAAGAAAAAGCTAGTGGCACAAAGAACAGGAAATTGAACAAGAACTAAAAAAACGAGATGCATTGGAACTTCCACCTAAATGCATAAAATTCTATTATGAACACTAGCAGTGGCTTTCCTAAGGCAGTTCATGCCTTCATGGTTAATGTCATCCAAATATGGAACTAGTACCATCAACACAGGCACAAAAAAAAAAAAAAAACATTTATATGCAGGCGCTTATAAAGCATTATAGCCTAAGCCAAAAAAATATATAGAAAAGATTATATGCAACCAAAACTTCAAAGCACTTAAAGTATTAGCTACACCTTCTATATCCATTTCAAGGCCAAGAGTTCTCGTTCTGGCAGAAACCATCAGGGGCCCGAACAACAGCTTTAAAACACTTAGCCTTGAAAGCGAAGGTTCTACTTCGTTTCACAGAACCATGTCATTAAAAAGTTACAGAATAACGTTGCATTCTTGTATAATAGACTGTTCTTGTGTCCCACCACCTCTCTTTCATTTAAATGTTATCATTCCAACCATTGTTATTCGTGCTACCTTCCTTCGACTCACCCCCTCTCTGATTCTTCTTAGCCGCATATAACTTCACATGCTGTTAATCAGTTTTAACATGGTACAAGAATGCCTTTGATCCCATAGTTTCCTAAGAAGGAAAACAGAACTATTGCCAAAAGTTATCAACTTCCAGTGCTGGTCGTGTGAAGAATGTTTTGGAAGAATTAAAACAAAACTACAAATTATTATCTTGGTCAATAGAGAACGACTTGGATTTCAAAATATCTCAATGGAAACCTTGTGACCCGTGTTTTATTTGTCATCAATCCTCTATTTACTTCAAAATTTCTAAAATATTGAACCTCTTCTAAAGTGTTAATGCAGAACCTAGTAGATATCTGGATTTCTCCTTTATAGCAATGTCATTTCTCTTATTTTACATATCAAGATCTGTACTTCAGAAACATTATGCTCAACATTAGATTTTCATCAATGCTCCATTTATCATTGCATTAGTAAATTCATAGGAAGGATGACTGTATTCAACATAAGGCAGCAAAAGAACAGAATTCTAAGAATAAATTCCAGGATCTACCTCCACTTACTTACCAATTAGAAACTGAACTTGCCATCTAACCTCATTATAAGCTAGTTTCAAAAGCAGAACCTTTGGCTGACATATAAACATGTAGTGTATAGAATCCATACTGACAAAAGTAGTTACTATTTATCTATGTTGCTATGATTCTTCATTTTTCTTTAAGTATCTGTATCCGACAACTCTGTCTAACGCATATCCGGATATGGGTATTGGTATATGATCCTCCAAGGACCCTCCAAAAACATGGAAATCTAGGGAAAATTTGAACATACCTGTGTCCGACCCTCAAACCCAAATCTGAGTAACATAGATATTAATTATGTAAAATAACTACAAGAATGAATAAAAGCACTAACAAGAGAAACAATATTAAAAAGAAAAAAAATTAACATAGTGGTTGTTTTGCAACAAATACCTATCATTTGCAAGGTTCCATGCTTCCTGCCTCAACTCAGGAGGTGTCTCAAGGGTAGCAAGGTAGTTTGATATGAACTTATGAGGATGCTCAACATGACAAACGAAACCCATCTCTTTCAATATGTGTCTTTCTGTCCTACTCAATTCTGCTTTCAAGTCTGAAAATTTCTGCAAGTAACAAATGGATATTAAAGAAACAGTCCCTAGGAAGAAAACCTAGAAAATCAGCTTTGAAGAAGACAAAAAGCGATGAATTTTGTTAAAGGATATTAACTTATCAATCTCACCTTTGAATATAGGTCCAAATGTTCTATTGCTAAGTTCTCTCTCCTACATTCCATTCTGTGGAACACTATGAGTACTTGCCTTGCCCTCCTAGGGCTTTCCTCTAGTTTTGATGCAAGCCACAAAGAGCTAGCTGCCACTATCTACAGAGAAATTAAACATGTCTAACATGAGTAGATTTGTGCACCTGTTTCCACTGTGATCAGAAGGATTTAAAAAAACCATATTTCCTAAAATATTGAAGAATTAGGATGCGAAAACAGGCAGAAACACTCATCACTATAACTGAACGCCACACAACTAATCCTTTGAACAAATGAACAACGCCATAGATAATTATACTAATTCTTCTCTTCCACAATTTATCGACAGCCGAAGAAACAGCAAAAACATATTTACCTTGACATCAAAGCGGGCAAAAGACTTTTTGCAATAAAAGCGATGGAATAGAACCTGGCCAGTGGCCATGACAGCTTGAGGCCTGTAAGTATAAAATTAAGGGAACATAAATCACCCAGAGAATCATTTATGTACAATTTATATAATGAAATTAAATAAGAAATAGATACAGTTTAAGTAAAATTCCGCTTTCTTGGATGAGATCACAGCCATAGATTCTTAGTGTCGTTTCAGTTGCTTCATCTATCCCATCTTTCCTTGAAGGCGAGTTCTGTAGTTGCTCATCCGTTAAGTAGAAGTTGTCAATCGCTGTATAGATCATTGTTTCCTTCACAACCTTCTATTAACAGTCACAAAATGAAAAATGAAAATCAAACTTCCACATTCCAATATTAACAAGATAATGGTTACAGAGATATTAAAAAAGTGAGGCTTAGAAATCAATCTCTCATAATTCCAATTCGAGCAGAATTTCATTATAAACCCTAATAATCTGTTTGATGCCAAAAAATCTTAGAAAAAAGAAGAAAAACGGAACCCTAAGGAGCTGTTGGCAAGTTCTATATCTCGCCAACTCTTCATTTTCATTAAGTATCTGTGCCTCTCAGTCGTATCCAACACATTTCCTGACATGGACATGGGGATATGAGTATGACCCTCCAAATGCATGAAAAAACTAAGAAAAAATTATACATGCCCAAGTCAGACACATACCGTATCCGAAACCCAAACCTAAGTCCCAGTAAGATACGGCCAGCTAACCAGATCACATTTACCAAAAATATTGCTAAGCAATTAATCGCACAAAATTCAACAAGCGTGCTTAATTAAGCCAAAAAAAGATGAAAGAAACTTAAAGCCTCAAGCATGAAACTGATTGAGTTAAAAAAAAAAAAAAAGGAAATTGTTAAATCAACATAAAGCGGAAGCTATTTAAGCGGAAAATGGACCAAATTTCCACACAAGATCAAACTCAACGCTAATTAAGCAAATAATATTAAATTTCGATTAATCGAGCAAAAAAGAAAGAAATTTCCAAATTAGCAAAAAAAAAAAGAAAAATTTTCAAACTGACCTAAACCCTAAATTTAATTAAGCACATACATGAAGGGAAATAATAAGCCTAAACCCTAAATTCTCATCCTACTGCTAGGAACAAATAATTTTATCCTAACTTTTACCAATAAAAAAACTAATCTAAAAGAAATTGAAACTGGAAGAATGGATAACGAGCAATAACTCACCGGTTTTACGATGATAGTTGTGAGGGGCAAACCGCCGTGTTGAGGAAAAAGAGAGGATGAGCTGAAAATCTGAAGAAAAAAGTTTTAAAAACTACAATGAGCCAACCAGAATGGAAGGAGAAATTGAAATGGCGATGTATAGAAAATTAAAAGAGACAAAGTATTAAATAAAAAAATATGATATAAATAAAAAATTAATTAAATAATATGATATAAATATAAATATCTCAAATTTTACGTACGATTTTTTAAAAATTTTTAATATATATTTTTATTTTTAACTAATATTAATAATTTTATTTAAATTTAAATTTAATTTTAAATAATTAAATTTAAAAATTAAATTTATTTTTATTAATTAAACAAATCTAATTAAATAAATTCATTTCAAACCAGACTCAAATTCTTAAAATAAAATTTGACGAAACTCAAGCCTTAATTTCAAATTAAGTTCCAAGTTTCTTACGTACCGTGCTTAACTCGATTATGCCTCACGTGAGATACATGTGTCCTGTGTTTTTTTTTTTATTGAGCTCTCTCACTTGAAAACTAAAACCGAAACTCCCACTTACAAATTAAGCTCGTAAGATCCCCTTACCAATACCAAACGTCCGTTTCAACCACGTCATACTCCACCAACTGAAAATGATGCTCCACCCCTTGCAATATGAATTGAAGGACATATCTGCCAAAACAAATCTGAAAGTAGGGCATTTCAGGAAACAAAAAAATCGAAACCTAACTATAAAAGTGAACGAAAGTCTCACCGTGCAGCCCTGTCGCTCACTCTTATAATCTCTCTCCTTTGCTTCGCCGCAAGGATTTCAGCTTCACATCTCTCTCTCTTTTTTTGTTTTTTTTTTCCCCAAAGGTTCGATTTTCAGATCTAAATTTTATTTCAATTCATTTTCAGTTCCTTTTTAATCGATTAATTTATTTCGTTGTTTTTCCTGATTTTGATTCTCTGGCTTAGTTTTGATGTTTTAAGATCTTATTTTATTATAATTCAGATCTGTTCGTTGATTTTTTGTTTATTGCTTTTTCGGGATGAGATTGTTATTTGTTCTGCTGAAATTCATTTGTGTTTTTGGTTCTGTTATATTGTTGTTAGGTTTATTGTAATGAAAATAATTCGGAGATCTGATTTGAATTTTTTTTATAAGAAATTGTTGTTTTTTTAAGATCCTTTTGCATTGATTCTTTTTATATGAAGAAATTATGAATATATCATATAAATAAAATAAAGTAATTCTTTTTATTTATTTTGGGTTTTAAATTTGGAGAGTATAAAATAAAAGCAATTGTTTAGTAGGTTTCATTTTGAGAAATTTTATTATAATTGTTTTATTTAAAAGTAAAATCATTGTATTATTTGTTGTTCATTTTTTTAAAAGCTAATACGAAAATCAAGAATAGAAAAGAAAGGAATTGAAATTAAAAAAAAAAAACAATTTGGATATTGCTTTATTATTGTATTTGCTGCTTAATTTTTGCTTTTAAAGCATGAAGTAGGAAATTTGATGTTAGAACTGATGTTCCAGTTTTAGTCTTTGGTTTAATTTTAAACTCATGATAAAACTAACTTAAGTTTTGGGAACCGTTTAAAAATGTTATACTGTTTTTTTTTTTTTTGTTAATTTCGGGGGTCAAGGGGGTAAATCGGCACTTTTAACATATTCATTGTTTTTCAGGCTGCTCATTTTTGCTGATTGTTAATATATGGGATTCTGGTTTAACCTTATATTTATATATTGGTGCAGCTTTAAGCTAATACTTTATAATGGGTAAGGAAAAGGTTCACATTAACATTGTTGTTATTGGCCATGTCGACTCTGGAAAGTCGACCACCACTGGTCACTTGATCTACAAGCTTGGAGGTATTGACAAGCGTGTGATCGAGAGGTTTGAGAAGGAAGCTGCTGAGATGAACAAGAGGTCATTCAAGTATGCCTGGGTGCTTGACAAGTTGAAGGCTGAGCGTGAGCGTGGTATTACCATTGATATTGCCTTGTGGAAGTTTGAGACCACCAAATACTACTGCACTGTCATTGATGCCCCTGGACATCGTGACTTTATCAAGAACATGATTACCGGTACCTCGCAGGCCGACTGTGCTGTTCTTATCATTGACTCCACCACTGGAGGTTTCGAGGCTGGTATTTCCAAGGATGGACAGACACGTGAGCATGCTCTGCTTGCTTTCACTCTTGGTGTGAAGCAAATGATTTGCTGCTGCAACAAGGTAAGTTATTGCATTCATGATTTTATGTTTGGTAGTTTCTTTCTTGTTGCCTGTTATTTATTCTTATATATGGTGTCTATTTATTTCCTTGACAGATGGATGCCACAACCCCCAAATACTCAAAGGCTAGGTATGATGAAATTGTGAAGGAAGTGTCTTCGTACTTGAAGAAGGTCGGTTACAACCCTGAGAAGATTCCTTTCGTCCCCATCTCTGGTTTTGAGGGTGACAACATGATTGAGAGGTCCACTAACCTTGATTGGTACAAGGGTCCAACTCTTCTCGAGGCTCTTGACCAGATCAATGAGCCCAAGAGACCCTCTGACAAGCCACTACGTCTTCCACTTCAGGATGTATACAAGATTGGAGGTATTGGAACTGTCCCCGTGGGTCGTGTTGAAACTGGCATCCTCAAGCCTGGTATGGTTGTCACCTTCGGTCCTTCTGGATTGACCACTGAAGTTAAGTCTGTTGAGATGCACCACGAGGCTCTTCAAGAGGCTCTTCCTGGCGACAATGTTGGGTTCAATGTTAAGAATGTCGCTGTCAAGGATCTCAAACGAGGATATGTTGCTTCAAACTCAAAGGATGATCCTGCCAAGGAGGCAGCCAACTTCACTTCCCAAGTCATCATCATGAACCACCCTGGGCAGATTGGAAATGGATATGCTCCTGTCCTTGATTGCCACACCTCCCACATTGCTGTCAAGTTTGCTGAGCTATTGACAAAGATTGACAGGCGTTCCGGTAAGGAGCTTGAGAAGGAGCCCAAGTTCTTGAAGAATGGTGATGCTGGTATGGTTAAGATGGTTCCCACCAAGCCCATGGTTGTGGAAACCTTCTCCGAGTACCCCCCACTTGGGCGTTTTGCTGTGAGGGACATGAGGCAGACCGTTGCTGTTGGCGTCATCAAGAGCGTGGAGAAGAAGGATCCAAGTGGAGCCAAGGTGACCAAGTCCGCTGCCAAGAAGGGTGGCAAGTGAACTGTGCGGTTTTTGGTTGATTCAACAAAAGCCTATCAAAGTTATTACAATAAAACTTTGGTTCTTCATAGTAGTTCGCCCATCATTGGACGTTTACTTATTTGTTTTGATGGTTATAGTTTTAAGTCATCACCATCTTCTCGGGGATATTGTTCACAGAACTGGGTTCTTGATAGACGGTGGTGAGGCTTTCAGTTTCTGAGTCTGTTGTGTGTTTTTGCCGTTTCTTATGATTAGTTATAAACTTTTAATGGTGTTTTTCTGTCTTCGTATTATTTATCGTGTCTGGCTCCGGAGTTTTAGGTCTGTTTCCTGGGCTTTTCTGCTTTTATGTGTTCTATCAATATATTTATATCTCGTCTAAACTTATTTGTTTTCCTGTTATAACTTTTTCCATGATTTTTTTTTTTAAACCATGTATACTTTAGTGTAGTAGCACTAGGCACGCATCTTTCATCATCTGCAAAATTCCGTTAAATCCATAATATTCTTGAATTCATTCTAAATTCTGTTGCCCTAATAATTATTTCGACAATAGTTTGCAGCTGCAGATTGAAAGAGGGTAATGTTATCTGGATTCAGATTAAGTATTTGATACAGTTGTGTTGTGTGTTGGACATGTGTGTGTAAATTTTTTTAAATTTTTCATACAATTTGAAAGTCAGGTATTTGGAATAACAGTTTTAGACGTGAATATGAATATATATTTAATATGAATATATTTAATTTTTTAAAATTTTTACATGTATTTGGAATATGTTTAAAAAATTATATTTTTTTTAATTATGTTCAAAAATATCATAAAAAATATAAAATTAAAAATTATATTTTTATTTTCATATTCGATTTAATATAAGGAATCGTAACTCCAAATGATATTTGCTACTGATTTATGAACTAATATCGATTGCATGCGTTCATTCATAACTGCTAGACACGGTAATGGCCATGCGTATATGCTTTTCTCGTTACGGATTAAAAATGTTGGTCATTTTTTCAGTCTCCTTTAGGTTGCTAAAGCAAAAAAGACATGTAATGCACTAAATGTATTATTTGTAAAATTAGGTAAGAATGTTTTCTTATTCTTTTGTATAGGCATTAGAACTTTAGTAGGTTGCATGATGCATTTGGAGGAAATGTGAACGTGTGCATACTGTGCATCTTTCCAAGGGTGAGCTTATCTGTGCAGTTCGTAGGTATTGTGCCTTAGATAGGATTTTATTTAATTTAAGATAATTTAATTTAACTCAAATTATTATTTAATAATAATAAATTATTTTAATTTAATTATAAAATATTAATATTAATATAAAAAATTTTAAAATTTTTTAATTTTATTTAAATAATAAAATAGATTTAAACTAATTTGATTCGAATTTTAGGTAAGTTAAAAAAACTTCCATGTTGCGAATTGACCTTGGACAAGTTTAACATACAATCTATTCACTTTATTTCACAATTTAAACAAGCTGTCCATTTTGTTTAACAATTGAATCGAAGTGTTTTTTTTTTCTCAAACACTTCCTTAATTGATTTATAAAATTATATTTAAAAAATTATATTAAACAAATTTAGGGTTAGAAGTTTATGTATTTTAAAATTTATCCAAGTATACATTATTAATTTTTTTTTATATTAGAATTTTTCTAATTATGTTGTAATTTTGTTTTATGATTGTAATTTCTTTTATAAATCCTTGAAAATTTAATTATAAATATACATCACGGTAACATTATGAATGTCCAAATTAAGAATTAAGTTTGTTTTTGCTTCGAATACTTTGCTCCATGTGGCCCAACAAAGCGTTCCCTATTTAACATGAAAAAGGTGAGTTTTTATTTCCCTTAAGAAAAAGTTAACTACGTCATTTCCCCCGTGTCTCTTTTCTTTCTCCCCCCGCTTTCCTAAGGTGTCTTGTCAAAATTAGTTACCGTAAATAAAAACACTAATGAAGTAAGTTATTTAGATTCAGTTAAAAAAAATTAAATTTATTTTATTATTAATTAATCTTGAGCTTAAATATTTATATTATATTTAATTTATTAAAATAAAATTAAGTCATAATAAAATAATTATTATGTGAAAATAAAAGAGAATAGAAATAAAATAAAATAGAATAGTTGTGTGCAATAATTTAATTCTGTGAAATAAAGTATTAGATTCGAATATTTTAAAGTAATTTTTATTTCGTTTAAATTCAGAATAGCCATTCAGTAAGAGGTTCAGAATGGTTGAATGACTATTCAGTGACTTTATAAGTATTAATAAGTTATTTTTTGAAATAATCATCCTACGAACCAAATAGTCTTATTACTGTAATACATTATAATATAGTTATAATAAAATTTTTATTACAAAAAATCAAACGCGCTATTAGTTTTAAGAAAGTTAAATTTAAGTATCTTAACGCTTTATTCAAATTTTCACAAGCTTAATCAAACAAACTTTAAATGATTTTTCTTTTCTTTTTTTCGAATCAAAATCAAACTTTAAAATTAAAATTTGATTCAACTCAAGTTGAGCATTTTACTGTTTGAGCTCAACTCGATTATACAGTCAAAAGCATTTCTCCATTTGGCTTCCTTTATTTAATGGACATAAAAACATTACATATAACTATAAAAATATAACACAGATAAAATAATTAAAAAATAATAAAAATATATTTTAAAATTTATATTATATAAATTATTAATATATTAAAATTTTTACAACTATAAAATATTATAAATATGAATATGATATGAATAAATCAACCAGCAAGTTTGTTTAAACAACATTCCTCGTCAGTCGATCTTAACCTGACCAGCACTGGAAAACTGAGAAAATAACCCCACTCTCAAGTTAAGCTCGTAATGTCACCTCCCCAATATACAAAGCGTCTGTCACTCTGTCTAACCACGTTATCTCACACGCACGTGAAATGGGAACCACCCCCGCCAATTATTCTTAAGACATATCCGTCAAAACAAATCTGTAGAGGGGCATTTTAGGAAAAACGTAACATGCGCAAAGCATGATTGTAAGTATGAACGATAGACGCACTTTTGAAACCCCATAACTCTCGTTAATATCCTTTTATTCTACTTCATCGCTCATAACTCAGGTCGAGTAAGATTCTAATTGAATTTAAATATAATATTAATATTAAATATATTTAATTTGATTTAAAATATAAATTTTAAATTTTGTTTAAATTTATTCACATTTATAAATAGATAGTTCAAGATCGTTTAGGTTGTTAATATTATTTTTTCATAATTTATTTTTTAAAAAATATATTTTTTAAATTTAATTTTTATTAATTTAATAATTTTTTATTAAATTTATAAATATAAATTATTTAACTTAATTTTTAAAGTTTATACTATAATATTATTTATATGATAAAAATTATATTATACATAAAATATAAAATAAATATATAATGTGATAATAGAATAGATCAGATTTGACCGGACTCAAACTTTGAAAGTTAGACACAAGGCCTGACTCATTTTTTAATCGAATTTAATTTTTTTGTTACAAATTTATTTTTTAAGTCTAATATTTTTTGTTTAAACCTTTTCAAATATCAAGTTAACTTTTGAATTTGAATATATACTCGACCCTTGAGCAAGTCTAGCTGCTAGACTTTTAGCTTCAAATCTCTCTCTCTCTCTCTCTCAAAGGTTCGAGTTTCAGATAGTCAAATTTTAAGTTCATTTTTCAGTTCCTTTTAATCGATTAATTTGTTTCTTTGCTTTTCCAGATTACGATTCTCTTTTTATTTTTTTATTTTTTTAATTTGATGTTTTAAGATCTTGTTTTCTTTTTTCTTTTAATTGTAATTTCGAAGATCCATTTTTTTTGGTTTATTTCTCGAGTAAATTCGTTCTTTAAAATTTTCTTTAATTCGTTATGTGTTATGAATTTTTTATAGTGTTTTTAGACTTATTGTAATATAATAATTCAAAGATCTGATTTGATTTTTATTTTTTGGTGAGAAATTGTTGTTTATTAAGATCGCTGTATTGATTTTTGTTTTTTTTGGTTGCAGATATGTGTTCTAATGTGAATAAATTATGAATATATAAAGTTATATTAAATTAATTCGAAGTTTTTATTGTGATTTCGAAGATCTGTGTGCTGTTTGTTTCTTTTTCTCGAATAAGTTCATTTTCTTTTTTTTTTTTAATTCGTCTGTGATTTGAATCTGTTATATTGTTGTTAGATTTAATTAGAAGACATGATATGATATTTTACCAGTAATTGTTTTTCTTTGAGATCGCTGTATTGATTTTTATATATATATATATGTCCTTTTAATATTAATAAATCATGGATATTATATATAATGACATTAAATTAAAACCTCTGGATTTATGATATTTCACTTATTTATATTAAGAGAAGTTTGTTCATGATTTTATTGTGATTAAACTATTTTTTGCGAATTAATTTACAATGCATTCTCTTAGATTTTTTATTATGAGTGCAAGTATGGATACGAGAATATGTTCGATATGAACTTATTTAATTTTTTAAAAAAATTTTAAATATATTTAAATACTTATGAAATAATTAAACTTTCGTATCTATGTCGAATATAGGTTTCGAATAATATTAAAAAGATTGTTGCTTTTAATACCATCTCTTTTCCTTTGGATATTGTTTGATTATTGCATTTGCTACTTACTGTTTTGCTTTAAAAGCATGAATTAGAAAAGGTCTTTGGATGCAATAGCAAACAATAATTGAGGTATTCAAACAAAAATCTATATTTGTAGGTAAAGTAGTCAGTGTTGCATCTATTTTGATACAAGTATATATTAATATTAATATATTTTGATATATTATTTCGAGTTTATTGAAATTTAAATATTTTTAATTTATACATATGAAAAATATTTTTAAATATGAAATAAATAAGATTAAATAAATTTCATATATTAAATATTCATCAATTATATATAATATTCTAAAAAAACTTTATCAAATATAAGAAAATCAATTCCATGCAAGTAGT
>JAQSVH010193817.1:0-17237 GCA_029448705.1 Adansonia digitata | reverse complement strand
AGTTACTCAGGACTAAGCTGACAAGTAGATAAAAGAAGCAAAGGTAATACCTAAGGTTCAACATAACAAGGTCAACCAGGGCTAAACCATTACGTCGAATGAGATACAAAAATGAGTTTACCTAGGACAAAACCACTTTGTCAAATGACAGTGAAAGAAAGTTTGACCAAGCCTAAACCATCACGTTAAATGAAATAAAAAAGGGGTTTGACCAGGGCTAAAGCATCACATCAAATAAAGGTGAAAAAAGGGTTTGACCATGGTTAAACCATCACATTAAATGAAATAAAAAGGGAGTTTAACCAGGACCAAACCATCACATTAAATGGATGTGAAAAAAAGTTTGACCAGGGCTAAACTATCACATCCAATGAAGGTGAAAAGAAGTTTGACTAAGGCTAAACTATCACATCAAACAAAATAAAAAGAAAGTTTGACAGGGTTAAACCATTAGTCAAACAAAGGTGAAAAGAAGGTTTGATGGGGGCTAAACCATCACGTCAAACGAAATGAAAAGAGAGTTTGACCAAGGCTAAGCTATCACGTCAAATAAAGGTGAAAAAAAGTTTGACTAAGGCTAAACCATCATATCAAATGGAAGTCAAAAAAGTTTGACTAAGGCTAAATCATCATGTCAAATGAAATGAAAAAGGAGCTTGACTAGGGCTAAACCATCACATAAAGTGAAATGAAAAAAGAGCTTGACCAAGGCTCAACCATCATGTAAAATGAAATGAAAAAAGAGCTTGACCAGGGCTAAACCATCACATCAAATGAAAGTGAAAAAAAGTTTAACAAAGTAAACTGTAGCAAGACTTGATTGAGTACAACCAAGTAATTAAGAATTTGATCGAGTACGGTTGATTAGAGATAAACCTTAATAAGGTTAAAGTAATCTAATACTTGAGATCTTTAAGGAAAGCTTGACTTACCTTTTGATCTTGAAGTAGTATCCATTCTAATGGTTTTTTTTTTCTTGCTTCATTGCTTTAAACCTGTGAATTACACAGTTATGAATTTGGATGCATGGTGAATGTGTATGGATTTTCATGATTGGATTTAATCCTTATTTTTCTATTTTTCATTCATTTTCTTTTTAAATCATGATTCAACCCACGTCAAAAGCCTGAAAACATCTTCAAAAAGCATGAAGAATCTTTCTGGCGGTAAGGGACCAGTCTTGAATCTGATGTTGTCTTTACAGAAATAATTGTTTTTGCCCTTTGAGGAATTTAGATTATGATGCACTAGCGTCATCTAGTGACTAAAATGGTATGATTAGGAATGTGTAGAGGATGCCCCTTGTGGTCATGTGGTGCATTAATACAATCTAGTGGTTAAAGAAAAGGGATATGATTAGAAATATGGGCGATGTCCTTGCCCTAAGATAAAACAAGACTTTGTGATGCATCAATACGATTTAGTGGTTGAGGAAAAGGGATATGATTAGAAATATCGGTGATGTCCTTGCCTTAAGAGAAAATAAGACTTTGTGAAGCATCAATACCATCTGGTGATTGAGGAAAAGGGATATGATTGAAAATGTGTAGAGGATGCCCTTCTTTAATCCATTTATGGTTTTTAGAATGAAATAAGGACTTGATATTTCCATTAACTCCCTTGCCTATCAGAACAAAATGATGAATATCTTCTAAGAGGTTGAGTTTCCTTCTTCGTCAAAATTTTATCTAAGATCATTAGTTATCCACCCTTAACACTTCATAGAATGTTCGAAGGAATTAAGTCGTAAACCAAGATTTTTATAATGGTTTGACCTCATTCCAAAGTAACTCAAAGGAATTAGTTTGTTATCTGTTTTAATCAATCTTTATTTCTTTAAGTTGTTAGTTATCATTTAGCAAAAATGTTAGCATGATCAAAAAAATAGTCTAACAAAGGTTACATTTCAAGGAAAAATAGTAGAATATTGGCTTTTTTTTTAAAAAAAATAATAGTAAAATGCCTAAGAAGAGATTCACAAAGATAATGGCAAATGTCAAAAAAGATCTAGACAACTAAATTCAAATCTTCGAAGATTTTTTTGAACAAAATATCTACTTCTACATAGATCCATCTTTTAGAGATGCGTTTGATCATATCATGCCAGGATTTGATCATTTCTTTCTTTACTTAAGCCACCCTTTCGGGTTTTCAACTCAAAGCCTTCCCCTTATATCGCCTTTAATTAAATGTCCTATTCAGGTTTTCATTCGATTTTTGTTTTCTTCTTTTTTTTATTTTTTTATTTTTTTAAGCGTAGTATTTCTTTACATTATCTGCATTGATAGGGTTTGGTCGGACATCTCCATCCATTTTGATAAGGATTAATCTGCCTCTTGAGAATGCCTTGTGGCCACATAGGGCCTTTCCAATTAGGTGCCCATTTGCCTCGTGGATCTTTTTGTATCGAGAGGATTTTCTTTCGCACCAGCTCTTCTTTATGAAGTTATCTTAGATGAATCTTCTTATCATGGGCCTTCATCATCCTTTTCTGGTACATTTACCTATGTTGGATCACTTTCAACCTCTTTTCTTTAATAAAATTCAATTGTTAGTAGCGATCTCATGCCCATTCAGCTTCTTCCAATTTGGCCTCCATTAATATTCGAAGTGATGCGATCTCAATTTTAATTGGTAGTACTGCCTCCATGCCATACACTAATGAGTAAGGTGTTGCCCTAGTCGAGGTCCATATTAAGGTTCGATAAGCAGGTAGAGCTAATGGAAGCTTCTTATGCCAATCTTTATAAGTCTTTACCATTTTCCCCATAATCTTCTTAATATTTTTGTTGGCATCTTTTACGGCCCCATTTATCTTTGAATGATATGTGACCGAATTATGATGAGAGATTTTGAGTTAGGTACAGACCTCGTCATTAATTTATTATTCAAGTTGGGGGCATTATCTGTTATAATTCTTTCAAGGACCCCGAATCTACCAATAATATTGGCCTTTAGAAATTTAATCACCACTAATCTTATGATGTTTATGCAAAAGAAGTGACTTCCACCCATTTGGTAAATAATCAATGGCCATCAAGATGAAACGATGCCGGTTTAATGTTGCAGGAGCAATGGGTCTGATGACATCTATACCCCATACAGAAAAAGGCCATGGTGCAGTCATGACATGTAATGGTAAGGGTGGGACATGAATCTTGTCGACATAGATTTGACACTTATGGCACTTTTTGGCATACTTGATACAGTCACTCTCTATAGTCGTCCAGAAGTAGCCCAATCCATGATTTGTTTTGCCATCTTGTTTATATTGGCATGAATCCTACAAACCCCTTCATGTACTTCTTTTATTGTTTTCTTTGCTTCAAAAGCATCAACACACCTTAACAATGTTTAGTCAAAACTTTTCTTATACAAAATCTTTTCGTCTAAGACAAAATTTAGTGCTAGCCTTTGTAAGGTTCTCTTATTAATTTTTAAGGCATTGGCAGATATACTCGATCCTTTAAATGATTTCTAATATCGTGATACCATGGAAGGCCATCTGCCTTAATCTTATTGTTGTGGCAGCATGCATGGAATTTAGAAATACTCATCTCAATGGATGTCACCTCTTGCCCCTTGTTTACTCTGAATATCAAAGCCAAGGTGGCTAGAACATCTGCCATTTGATTATCATCATGGAGCAGATGAATGAAGTCTACTTCTTTAAATTCTTTTAGTAATTCTAGAATCAACTTCTTATATTGCTACAACCTTGGGTCTCATATTTCCCGTTCTCCACGCAATTGGTAAATTACCAAGGCTGAATCTCTGTAGACTTTCAATATTTGGGCTTTATTTTTTAATGCTACTTGAAGGCCTAAAATATATGCCTTATATTTTGCCACATTATTGGTGCAATAAAAAATTATCCGGGCTGTAAAAGGGTAATAATCGCCTTTTAGAGATATTAAATTTATGCTAATTTCGTAGCCCACTGCATTTAATGCTCCATCAAAATACATTTTCCATGTAGATCCTTCCAATGACTCTTCTTCTTCTTCAACTATAATATTTATCAAGTACTCGTTAGGGAATTCAAAATCCAACGATTGATAATCGTCAAGCACCCTGTTTTCTATGAATTCCATAATGGCACTTTCTTTGGTCATTTTTTTGCTTACATAAATGATATCATATTCAAATAGTAGAACTTGCCACCTAGCTATCCTTCCTAATAAAGCTAGCATTTCGAATAGATATTTGATTGGGTCCATTTTAGTGATTAACCATGTAACATGAAACAACATGTACAGTTGAGCCTTTTTGCTATCTAGACTAAAGCATAATATATCTTCTCTATATAGGAATAATTTACCTCGTAATCTAAAAATTTTTTTCTGAGGTAATAGATTTCCCGCTTCTTTTTTCCAGTTTTATCATGCTGCCCTAACACATAGCCCATGGATCTTTTGAACACTAACAAATATAGGATCAAAGGTCATCCCGGAGTAGGCAGTACTAATATTGGCTGATTGGAGAGATATTGCTTAACTTTTTCAAAGATATTTTGGCATTCACTATCCCACTCACCAGGATTTTGTTTTTACAAAAGCTAAAAAATCAAATCACACTTATCTGTGAGTTAAGATATAAATCAAGCAATGTAATTCAATCTCCTTAATAAACTTCTTATTTCTTTTAGCATACGTGGGGATGGCAACTCCTGTATAGCTTTGATCTTATTTGGATCAACTTTAATTCCTCTTCTACTTGCAATAAAACCCAATAATTTTTTAAACCTGGCTTCGAATGTACATTTTGCCAAGTTCAGCTTTAACCGATATTTTCTCAACCTTTCAAACAACTTTCGCAGGTCCACTATATGACTTTCTTCTTGAGAGGACTTAGCTATCATGTGATCAATGTACAGTTAAATTTCCTTATGCATCATGTCATGGAATAGGGTGACCATTACCCTTTGGTAAGTTGCTCCTGCATTCTTCAACCCAAATGGCATTACTTTGTAACAAAATGTTCCCTACATTGTGATAAATATAGTCTTCGCCATATCCTCTAGAGCCATTTTAATTTTATTATACCCTGCAAATCCATCCATGAAGGAAAATAAATAGTTCTTCGTAGTATTATCAACTAGGGTGTCTATATAAGGGAAAGGGAAGTTGCCTTTTGGGCTTGCTCGATTGAGGTTTCGGTAAACTACACATATTCTAACTCTTCTGTCTTTCTTGGGAACTGGGACAATGTTTGCAACCTACTTCGAATATTTTACCACCTTCAAAAATCCAGATTCAAACTGCTTTTTAACCTCTTTTTTATCTTCAAAAGCATCTCTGGTTTCATTCTCCTTAACTTCTATTGAACTGGTTTGTATTTCAGCTTCAAAGGCAATTTATGAACCACAATCTCTACATCCAATCTTAGCATGTCTTGATAAGATCATGCAAAGATGTCTCAGAATTCATGCAGCAGATCTTCTCAGGTACAAACCTTAATAGCGATTCTTATTTTGATCTCATTCTTATCATTTTCACCATTCCTTAAATTGATAATCTCAGTGGGCTTTTATGGGGTATTATGCGCTCATCTTCTCGTTCAATTATTTTTAACAAATCAAGAGGCAAGATAAGATCATTGACATCTTCTTCAAGATTGACCTCATTCGAGCAAATAGTTTGTTCAAAATTAACCTCTAAATCCTAATCAGATTTATCTATTTCTTTGAAAGGCAAAAGTAAGGAAGAAATATGTAAAAGAATATGGGATATGAATGGGGTATGGATGCAAAAAAGGAAAAGAGATGTTAAGATAATAAATCATTAAAAAATGGATGTAAGAAAGGAAAAGAGCCAAGAAAGATTATATAAAGAAAGATTATATGCATTTTATTTTTACTGGTGATAAATTAATATTATAAGTTTTTATAAAAAGATTTGTAGATGACAGAGTTCATTTCTTAGTTATTACTTTGGGATTGGCCTAGACACTATGCTTCTCTCAGCATATGTTTAATTCCTTAAAACATATCCAGAAAAGCATGGGCAAATCCCACGATCCTTAGTGAACTCTTTATCATCTCTCCCAATGGTAGCCACATGATGCTCTTCGAAGGCTTCATTGATCACCAGAACAATGTTCCTGGTTTCTTTATCTCTATTTCCCAGATTGACTCCTTCATAACAGAAAATTCCTCCAATAAGAGTTAGAGAGTTGATTTCTGACCTGACTATTGGCCAACACCCAAGGATAGCTGCTTTTCTCTCATTCTTTTTTTTTGAACTTCTTCTTCTGAACTCTTTTTGGCTTGAAGCCTAATTTGTATTTATCTTTTTTACCATTGACATTAATGGCCTGGTTGATTCTTTGCAAATATCTCTCGAGCCCTTTTTCAGCTAAAGCTCATTTCTTTATTGTTAACTTGATGCCCATACGTGTGTTTTTCGATAGCCTTGATTTAAGGATAACTGACTCTTCTAATATAAAGGTCGTGTTAACAATCTCAAAAACTTTAAAAAAGCATTCATCAATTTCAGCATTTGTGTTAATGTAAAGAGCCTCTCCAAACATCATAGCGACTATGTCTTCTTCCCTAAACAAACTTACCAATCTTTTATCCATTATAAACTTGCCTTTTTGATGCGAGGATAATGAAATGGCTCCAGTGAGGTGAATCCATGGTCACCCTAACAAACAATTGTATGCTAGAGCGATATCTATAACGTGAGTAACTAAAATAGTTCCTTTAATGTCCCCCTTGTTCCATTAAAAGCCCTGACAATCGTATGGCTTTGTTTGATTTGGCTAACATTTATAGGCAAATAGGACAGTGTACTCCTTGGTATGACATTTAGAGCAGAGCCATCATCGATAAGGACCTTAGGTAGTATGGTCTCTTTACACCGAGTCATGATGTGAAGGGCTTTTATTGAAGTATTACCTCCTAGCAAAATTTCAGCTTCACTAAATGAGATGAAGTTGTCAGGGACAATATTATTTACTAAACGGTCAAGTTTGTTGACAAAAATGTCTTGAAAGATATGGGCCTGATTTAGTACTTTTAATAAAGCGTTCCGATGAAGTTCAGAACTGAGCGACAAAGTTAGCACAAAAATCTTCATTGGTTGTTGCTTTAATTGCTCCATGACAATGTATTCACTGTGCTTAATATACTTTAGGAATTTGGCTGGCTCTTTTTCCTTTACTAGTTTTTTTTTTCCTCTGGGACATCCTCAATAACCACTATCTTCCTAGATGTTTGTGCTGTTGATTTTGCCTTTGTATCAGCTTCACTGGTTTTCCCGCTAGATACATGCCCGTTTCTTGTAACATGGCTAACTCCTATGATATCAACATGCCAATTGGGTAGTAATAACTTCTAAAGTAGTGACCCCGCCATCATACTTCCATGGCACCTGTTTACTATCTTGATAAGGGAATGACGCTGGTGCCCTAATAATTAATATGGGTTTAATATCCGCCTTTGAAGGTGTGATTTAGTTGTAATGAATGATGAGAGGGTGGCTGATACCTTATAAGGGTTGTGATGATCCTTCTCCCACCATATTGATTGATTTTTCACTTCCGCTTCAATCTATGCTAAAAACTCAATCTCACCATTATTCATCATCACTTGACTCAATGCTTAAAAATCTGGGCAACTCTATAAGGTATGCTCCAAAGTCAGGTTATACTTGCAAAAATTAACACCATCATCAAATCATCCTTTAATGCTTTCCTCATTCTGGCTAAAGATTTAAGCTTTGGTCAAAACCATCCATACTTTCTCCCTAAAGGTGTTTTAACCTTTTTTGCACTCAACTTCCTCTATTACCTGTTTTCAATGCTGATGACATTGACTCTAGGCTCAGAATGATCTGGCAAATGGTTTGCTACCATATTGGGAGCCAGCGCGTTATTAAACTTGAAGGCACCTCTATTAGAAAGGCTTTCAACTTTGTGCTTAAAAGGTTGGCAGTGTTCAATCAAGTGACCTGATAGTGCATGGTATTCATAGTGTAGATTCAAGTCATACTAGTTGGGATAATTGCCTTTATAAGATTTGGTAAAAATTGATGCTACTAGCCTTGCTTCTAAAAGTTTGTCAAACATTTCCTTACATGAATAAGGAAAAAGGTCAAAATGGGTTCTTGCTTGACTGGTTTTTTGGGGTTGTGTATTGATGTAAGGTCTTGGCTAGTTTTAGGGAAGCGAGTTTGGAATGGTAGCTTGGACGATGTTCAAATGGGTGCTCGAGGTATGTTGTATGGATAAATGTTTTAGGGATTTGTCTTGGATTTTGATAATAGGGGTAAGGTCTTGGGCAGTATGGCTAGCTCACATAATTGACTGATGGTGTTTCATCTTTTTTCTTTGCTAGTCTTAACTTTTTTGCACTAAAAGACTCTCCTGATGTAAACTTTTTTGCCTTAATGGCTGATTCGATCATTTCTCTAGAGATTACAAGATCAGATAAATCTTTATCGTATTCCCTGCCACCTTATCGTAATAGGGCAGACACAAAGTATCACCAAATAACATTATTGTTTCCTTCTTCGTCAAGGGCGGTTGGACTTGAAAGGCTAAGTCCCTCCATCATTGGGCATATTCTTTGAAGGATTCAGTTGAATTTTTCTCCAAATTTTAAAGGTTAAACGATTTTGGAGCCCATTCAGCCATATGCTTGTATTATTGGAGAAAAGCACTTACCAAGTCAGCCCAGCGTTTAATTTGGGTACGATTTAAATCATTGTACCATCTCAACGCCAATATTGACAGGCTTTCCTGAATACAATGGATCAGGAGTTTATCATTTTATAAGTAGCCTGCCATTTCTTAAACTCTGGCATCTTAAATTTCGAGGGGAAAGCAAGATCTGGGACTAAGCTGAGGTCTTCAACATCCATATTGTTATATAATTCAGCCCCCTCTATGGCTTTTAACCTTCTTTCAAGGAGTAGTAGTTTTGCTTTTTCCTTTTCATTTTCGACCTCAACTATTTCTTTGGCTTTTTGCTTAATCTTCTATTCTTCATCGATGTCTAGCCCTATATATTCCTCTTGGATAGGAATAGCTCGCATAGTTGTTTCTTGAGGTATGGCCTTAGGGTTTATGATGATGATTGGTGGAGGAGCAGCTTTCAGGGCCCTATGTTATATATTCTAGGCATTGGTCAGTGGTGGGTTGGTGCCTAATTCTTCAACTGGTGCCACCCGGATCTTCCAGTAGGAGCATTAGTATTTTCTTCATGCGTGGGGCAAGTTGGCCCCCTAACTAGTAGCAGCTCCATCATCTGTGCAATTTGAGCATAAAATTCATCCTACCTTTTCATCATGGCCTCTTGAGCTTGCCTATGGCCTGTTACGATATGGTCTTTAGCCATTCTCCTTGCTCTTGCTCTTGATCTTACTCTGGTGTAGTAACTATGGTGGGTATTGACAATGTTGATTGGTCTCAATTCATAATAGTTAAACATTGTGTGAATTTCAAAATTTTCAAGAATTAAGTAAATATTAATAGATCAATAATCATATGTGTATATGTATGTATGCATAAGTAATGAATGTATTCAAGGGCATTTGCTTTACTGCAAGACTTTAAAATCCATAATTTCCATTAATTTTAGAAAGGAATTACATATCACCTATCATATTATAATTATGTCCATAGAACTTCCTAATTTGGTCGTATTGCTTTTTGGCTTGTTCCAAAAATTGAAGTATCGCCAGGCTGAATTCGCCAACTGGGTTGATCTGTCTTTGAAGTCCTTGGATCCTTTCTACCATATTCCTAACTTGGATGACTGCTAAGTGAATTTGTTTCGTTAGATGATCAATATAAAATTGTCGCCCTAGCGAATTGGCCATCCACTTGTCATGTTCGTCTCAGACTCGACAAAACCTGTTATCCTAATAGACATCCATTTCCTCGTATGCTTGGGTCCATGCCTTAATGTCACGCTCTCTTTAAGTTAACTCTTGTCTTACTTGCCCTAAAGCTGAAATGAATGCATCTCTTTCTTCGAGTAATTCTATCACCCTTTCATGTTCTTGGTGAATGGCATTTTTGAGCCACTCATTCTTTTTCGCAGACCTCTTCCATTGTCTTCATGTATCTGCATGCGCCCTTTGCTCTTGTTCGAATATAGCTACCTTGGCTTTGCTTTCCATAGCTTTAGCTTTCCATTTGCCAAGCTCTCTGCAAGCTTATGCATTTCCTCAGCAACTTGACTAGGAGATTTGCTAGAGCTCCCGGATAGACCAATGAATTTTATCTTCTTGTTTTGTTCTACCCAATCATGCCTCATTAAAGTGTATTGCTCCTCCATTTTCTGAAGATGCTTTTCTTTGGCTTCCATCTTCATCTTCAGATACATGATCTCTTCCTAAAGGGCTTGATTCTTGGCAACTGCTTATTTTTTATCTCTTTCTGCCTTTTCTTTGATTAATTCCATTTTAGAAAGCATGTAAGGCTTTGGTTGAATGGTCGCTTGAAGATCGACCCCCTCTTTGCTTGGAATAATCAAATAATAACCTAAATTGATCTTCATACATCATACCCGTGAGTGCTATAAACTATGTAAGAGAGTAGCCCAAACTCATATCTCTCTTTCTAATGTATGACAGTTGGGGGAAGCATGTTCTTATATTCTTCCCCATGATACTCCAAATCCACACTAGCCAAATCAAAAGTCTTAGGGATGAATTGCTTAGTCCTATATTGCCATCCAACCAAAAGTGGTGCATGTCCTATTGTACCCTATAATCTGAGCAAATGCACCAATGACAATTGACCGCACCTATACAAGAAAGATTTGTGTGCAAACTAAAGAGCTCTCCATGTTATCTCTTTTAGAGCCAAGTTCTTCAATGATGTCATCCACTGATTCTTCATTGACGATTATGGCCAATCTTTCTCCACAAAATGCTAAAGAGGGGTAAAGTGTGAGAAATAGGGTCTAATTCTATCGACTTCATCTCCCTAAAAATGGCTGTAAGCCCAGATATATAGCACTGATGCACTCTCAAAATATCTACCTTTGCCTAATTTCTAACATGCATTAAGTGCTCGAATGATATCTGCTAAGATAACGAGGGTAGGATGCATATTTTGCTTCAACTGGCCAAAGAGCTCAATCATCGCTACTTCCACATGTCTAAGCACCCTTGGGAAGAAAACTAACCTGTATATGGCTAAAGCAAATGCATCAAGGGCTTCACCCTTTTTTTGGCTTATCCCTAATATACTCTTTCAAAAATTGCCATGAAACAACTATTGTATTGCTTTTATGTTTGAAACAAAGAGACTAAGAAGATAAATCAAGGATCTATGCCAATCTCTTTCTATGACTTATTTGGGTTATGCTCTTTGCAGTAGATAGTTCTTGTCTCCACTTGTCCCAACCTTAATAATGATGCAATCTCTTTTATGGTGGGGGTCATGTCATGGTGGTTAAATGACAAGCATTGGTAAGAGGGGTCCCAGAATTCTATTAGAGCTCAAACCAACTATTCATATATGAGGATCTTCAACAACATGGCCATATGGAATCCATATTTTGCCGTAAACTAGGTTTGCTTGGCTTTATCCCATCCTTCCTATATATGTACCATTCAGAAATATTATTTTGTCTGAGATCCAAGTGTGTGATCTTTGGCAATCTTGATACAAAGTCCCTAGGTATGTAGTCCCCCCATTTTCTTTGATTCAGTTCAGACTCTATATGGACTTCTTCAAAAGTTCTAAAAATAACCACCACTTTTTCTTGGTTTGCCATAAAATCAAATGGAAATTAGCTGGATCTGAAATCAGGCCTGAAGCAAACACCCATGATGCAAATGAAAGATGCATAAGAAGAATAAGAAAAAAAATGGTAAACAGGTTAGTATCCATGAAATAAATATTCTAGATAGTAAAACATAGAAATAAATAATATCGTAAAGATGTAATTGAAATAAAGTAGGTGAATAAAGAAAAAAAAGGTACGTATATCCCTTCGTATGTCCCTAACCTCGGTGACACCTATAGTAAGGGTATGGTACTAACTGGGGAGCTACCAAGATTCACTATATGAGGTTTGGGTTGACCTCTAATTTGGTTCTTGAATTGCCTCTAGTCCAGAACGGACTAGTGAGGTACCTTTTCCTTATCCATTGTGGATTTATGTCAAAAAAGGTTTAATTCAAGTGGGAGTATATTCCATACCTGTAATGAGGCTAACCCCTTGGACAAGCATAGGAATTTACACCCGATAAGCTTTTCACTGGCCTAAACAGAGGCTAGCACCTCAAAAGGAAAAGCTACTGCACCTCATCCTAAATTATGAGGTACTTATGTCCGTCCTACATTAGACAAAAGGGAAACTATTGCAGATATGCACAATACGTATGAATGGATAATTATACCCTTTTTTAAAATAAAAAGAAAATACATAAAAATTGACTTAAAATAAAACAAGTCATAAAGAAAAACTTTCCAAGATGGGAAATGAAACTAAATACCAATTGAAACTGGATTAATTAAAATTTAATTAACACATGATCAATTTTAGGTGCGACTCTCATAAAAAATTGGGTCCCCAGTGGAGTCACCAAGCTCTCATAATATGGCTTGGATGCGAATCCTGACCAAGCTCAACTTAAATGGCCCTTAACTATATAAGTGGTGATGTATCATTATTTCAAAACTATTTATTCTTCTCTTTGTTTGGGCCATATCGATATTAATATTCTCTTATTTTTAAGGACTTAGTAGTTAAGATGAATCGTTTGCTCATCTTAACCCTAAATAGTCATTACGAAATAACCATTTGTTTGGAGTTGCTAGGTGAGATTGGTCACCTATAGGAATTAATGTTTTAAGGTCATGAAACCTTAAAGATAAATTTCATGGTCTACAAAGTACCAAAGATCGTTTTTAAGGGTTCAGGAGTCAGTTACAGCCATAAGTAAGGATCGACCTTCTCGTGGAGCCCAAAATTGGTACCTTGTTGATCATGGTTAATTTGAACTTTAATTTTTTGTTCGGCTTCAACATGTGGTACTTAATTACAATTCTCATATTGTTAAAATAATATTTTATTATTCCATGAAAGAAAATCAGGGTTTTGCATTTTGAAAATTGAAACGTTTGACACACCCTTACCAAAAAACCAATATGACATAAAAGTTTTTTATTATTCCCTTTTACACCCTAATGAAAAACTAAAGGGACATAAAAGGTTCTAAAAAACCAAAATGTCTTTCATATCCTATTAGAGTACCTGGCAGAAAGTAAAAGGTTTTTATTTGTATAAAATTCTCAATTTCCATTTTGAAAATGGTATCTCGCTATTAGAATCATCCGTAAAAGCCCTATCACATATGAATGGGAGGAGTTTCACACATCACTCTAACTCTGAGACATTGCCTTGATTTTACAAAGACATACAAATTTTATTCGAAACATAAGTAAAAGACCTATGACTCGGCCTAGACACTAAAGTACTAATTCGAATCTAAGGACTAAAAAGATGAAACAATGAACCTATCCTTAAAGTATGCCTTCAGCATAGAAACACCCAGTGGTTACTTAAGACTAGGTTTTAAGAACAATTTTAAACATCCCTAAGGCTTACCATCGACACAAGGCACCTGGTAACTACTTAGGATTTGGTTCTAAGGAAAATTAAAATATTCCTAAGGTTTACCATCGACACTAAGGCACCCGGTAACTACCTAGGATTGAGTTATAAGGAAAATTAAAATATTCCTAAGGCTTACCATCAACACTAGGACACCCGATAACTACTTAGGATGGGTTCTAAGGAAAATTAAAATATTCCTAAGGCTTACCATCGACACTAAGGCACTCGGTAACTACTTAGGATTGGGTTCTAAGGAAAATTAAAATATTCCTAAGGCTTACCATCGACATTAAAGCTTACCATGTGCAAAGCATAACATACATAAGACTGCGCATAATGGTTACATAAGAGACTTTCTTAATGCACTCTCTTTCTTCAAATATTTTAGGGGCAATCATCAATAAAAGAATGAATCCAGCCATAAACGTTTGTGAACCCTTATTGCAAACCTTTCAATAATTTTGTCAATGTATAAAGTTTAGGACAAAGCTATCATCTTTTTTTTTCGTTCCCTAAAGAGACAAATGTTTAAAACATAATTAGCTTCCCCTAAATCCTTTATGTCAAATTACTGCTACAACATGGTTTGACAAATGACAAGTTCCTTACACATTCCCTTGTGTAGTGTGTCATTGACATTTAAGAATAGAAAGACTATTTTACCCTCTTTAATGCGTTTATAATCACAAAGTTCATCAACATTTTTTTAGACCCTAATTGCTTGGTAAACTTTGGTTCCATGAATGTGATGCTTGCTTTAATCCATAAATGAATCTAATTAACTTGCAAATTTTTCTTCTTGGCCTTTTACTACAAACCTATCTGGTTGCATCATATCAATGCTCTCATCAAAATGGCCATTCAAGAATGTAGTCTTGATGTCTATTAACTAGATCTCATAATTGAGAGTTGCAGCAATGGATTGAAGTATGCGAATGGACTTTAGCATCTCAATGGGCAAAAATGTTTCATCGTAGTCCATACCAACCTTTTGGGTGTATCCCTTTGCTACTAGTCTAGCCTTAAAGGTTTTGACTTTTCCTTTAGCATTCCTCTTCCTCTTGTAAACTACTTACATCCTATGGCTTTTACCCTTTCGAGAAAGTTTACAAGCTCTCAGAATGAATTAGATTTCATAGAATCCATCTCAGTGTTCATAGCCTTTTGCCAAAGCTTAGAATCAACTTGACTCATAGCTTTATCTTAGGTGACTAGATCATATTCATGTTCCATGGCTTCAGATTGATAAATTTCACCATTACATATGAAGAAATTAGGTTTCTTAGAAACTTTCCTAGTACAACGAAGCTCCATGGGTGGTTACTTGTTTTCATGTCTTTCTTTAGAACTTGGAAGAGAATCCAAGATCAAAATCTATGGAATGACTTTATTTCAAAATAGTTCCTTGAGCACCACTTTACTTTGAAGCTTAAAGTCATTCATGTAATTTTCCTCAAAGAAGGTTACATGGGTTGATACAATGACTTTCTATTCCTTTAGGTTATAAGATAGTTCTCCTTTTGTTCCCTTATGATACCCTACAAACAAGTATAATTCTGAATAAAATTCCAACTTCTTTGCTTCCTCATCCAATACATGTGTCGGGTACCTCTATAATCTTATATGTTTAAAAGATGGTTTTTTGCCCTTCCACAATTCATATGGAGTTTTAGGAACTAACTTGGAATGTGGTATAGAATGTACCGTGCTATTTGCAGTGCATATTCCCAAAAAGATATTGAAAGTTTCGAATAATTCATCATGAATTGTACCATATCTAATTGGGTTTGATTTTTTATCTCTGCTACACCATTTTTTTGTGGAGTTTCTGGGGTAGTTAATTGGAATAAAATCCCATTTTGTATGAGGTGTACTAGAAATTCATCAAAGTGTCTTAATGGATTTACCCAATTGCTTATCTACTTCCATACAACACTTTTTGAATTTATCAAAGGTTTGGCTCTTGCAGTGCATCAGGTACATATATCCAAACCTTAAGCAATCATCTATGAATGATACGTAGTACTCAAACCTTTATCGTGCTTTGATGTTTAGGTGGCCATGTACATTAGTGTGCATAATTTTTGGAACTCTTTTGGCCTTTATACCTTTTGTTTCAAAAGACCTTTTGGTCATTTTGCCTTCAAAACAAGATTCACATTGGAAAATATGTGCCTTCTTTAGAGATTCTAATGGACGATCATTTACCAATCTTTGAATCCTTTCATGGCTAATTTGACCAAGTCTTAAATGGCAAATGTATGCCTTATTAGATTGAGAAGTTTTTAACCTTTTAAAGTTATTCATGAATACAATGTCTAGCAGTGAGTACATATTTGGTTTTATCAAGTAAAGATTACCATCCATTCTTTTAGACAAAAGAAAATACTCGTTTTTGTGAATCAATAATGGTTTATTAACAGAAACTAAATAAGAATCTTTAACTAAACAAGCAACTGAAATAAGGTTCCGCTTAAAACTAGGAACACAAAAGTAGTCTTTTAACAAAATCAATCTAAATTCATCAAAATAAAGATGTACATCTCCCATTACTTCTGCTAATATTGCCTTCCTATTATCAGTATTTGATGAGAGGTTCCTGTCTAGTAGACTTTTTATTTCCTTTTACCCCTACAAAGAAACACAAACATGATTTGTGGCTCTAGAATCAATGACCCGGGTGCCTTTTGAATTTTCCACTAAATAAGCTTCAGTGTACAGAAAATCCTTACCTTCCTTACCCTCAAAAGCTAAGAATTCCTTGCCAGTCTTCCTGAAGTACCTGGCTTTTCCATAATAGAACCATTTTGACTTTTTAGGGTTTAGCTTCTATTTTTTTTCTTACCTTTCGATGATAAAAAAAAAACTTAGAAGCCTCTTGCTTCTTGGAGTTTCGCTTTTTCTTTTTCTTGTTCTTGAAACCAAAATTAGAAGCAATAACTAGATTTGCCTTTATTTTAAGTTGGTGGCCATCGTTGAGCACGAGCTAATACCCTTGTAACTCCATCATTAGCTCAACAAAAGCTAACTCTTTACTTCCAAAATTATAAACAATCTAAAAGCCTATAAAATCCTTAGAAAGTGTTTCAAACGTCATCTTAATTTAGGTACTATATTCTAAGTTAGCACCATTTTCAATAGCCTTAGCAAAGTACCCTATAAGCGTAAACATGTGACCCTTTATTGGAACCCCTAAATTTTTCTTACAGTTGTTTGTAATAATGGATTGTCTAGCCAAGTTGACTTGGTCTCCAAACAAATCCTCCAAATTATCCATGATTTATCTAGTGGTGACATAGTTCTCATGTTGCTTTTGCAAAGCATTTGACATGCTAACTAGGATATAACAGCACACTATGTCATTGGACTCTTTCCTATGAGTGTATTGTGAAAAAGCATGTCCATTAGGTCCATAATATGGAGGCTCAGGTGGACAAGGTTCATGAAGTACAAACTTATGTTTTTCACAGTTGAGAACGATTAAAAAATTTCTTTTCCAGTATTTAAAATTATCTCTATTTAATTTTGTTGTCAGTGAAAATTTGAATAAGAAGTGTCGGTGACATTTTAACCTAAAATAAATATATTTGAATCATTAAAATCATGCTCAAACAAATATAAATCAAATATTTAGTAATGAGACATAGACATA
>JAQSVH010193806.1:0-17239 GCA_029448705.1 Adansonia digitata | reverse complement strand
CCTAACCCAAATAGATTGGTGGCGATTCCAAATAAAGAGTCATTTTGTAATGACTATTTAAGGTTAAGTCGAGTGAGTGATTCATCTCGACTACCCAGTCTCCAAAAATAAAAAGATGTCAATAAGATATGGCCTATACAAATAAGAGAATATAAAATAATAACAAATTTAATAAATATAGGAGCGAAGGCCATTTAAGTCAGGCTTGGTTAGGATTCGTATCTAGACCATGTTGCGACAGGACAACATCGTGCTAATGCCCTTTCCAAATTCCAAAGGCTTCGAGGTGAAAATAAGGTACCTGCGGAAAGGTAACTCAACAAGGATTAACATAAAAATATTTTGAAAATCACAAATATCACTTTCTTGGTGGAATTAAATTTTGAAGTTGGGTTAAATGTGACGTTGAAAGCATGTGTGGGGGAAAGGGTGTGACAAACTTTGAAAAATCATTTCTGATTCATACAAAATCGTTAAATTGCAAATAATACCTTTTTGAAAAGGGAATTTCACAAAATTTTTAGGAAGAACATTTTAAGGATTCAAGAAAAATTATATGTTAAGTCGAAATGACCCAAACAAAATGGAAATCATTAATTTTAGGTGTTTCAAACAACATTAGTTTGAAAAATTATAACTCCCTCATCTAGAATGTCTTGAGAATATATGATAAACTGTTGGAAAGGTAATTTGATGCCCTTTGGGGATAAATATAAAAAAATCTATAAAAATCATCTAAAGTTTGAAAATGATTTTTCAAGTTGGGAGTATAATGCTGTTAGGGCAAAAAGAGGGGGATTTTTTGGTTTTCACAGGTTTCTTTGGACTACACTCAGGCCATGGACATCTGAATGTCCATGACAGAAAAAGACGAGTGACATAGGCTTCACAAGCTCATCTACGTAATCCTGAAGTAGTTTGGCGTGATGAGAAAACCCATTGACCATGTTACAAACACAAAGATTCTAGGTGAAAAGTTCAAGGCGCAAATAACTTTAAACAAATTTAAAAGAGGCATTTTAAAAAATTAGAATATTTAGCCTCTTTTAACTTTGAATCAAAACATAAATAGCTTTATATTACCCCAAGATTAGAGGATTGATTTGCCAAAAATGATAAACCAAGATTAATCCCACTTATATAAGTTAATCTTAGTCTAACTTGAGATGTATTTTTAAAAACCATATTTTAGCACATCAAACAGACATGATATACACTAAAAATCAAGTCAATAATATAAAAAATTGAAGGCATAAAACAAATATCATCAAAAGGCATTTAAAAAAGCAGTTTATAATAAAATGCAACCATAAACATAAACATGTCTTTACCTCATCCCCATGTTAAACTAGCCCTTTTATTTTTATTTTTTTGATATTTGATGGCAGAATGTATCAATGGCATGGCCTTTTCTTGGCATAAGCATGGTCTAGGTTTGAAACCCAGGCCATTCAAAGTTTTTTTCTTTTTTTTTAAAGAATTAGGTCAGGCGTGAACTCAAAATGAGCCGTAGATCGGCACGTGGGTTACGACTGACCTGTACGGTGGCCTAGGTTTGAATCCAAGGCCACCTTTTTTTTTCTTTTTTCCTTTCTTCTTTTTCCTCTCCACTATTCTTCCCCAAAAATAGAACCTAAGAAATTTTCAAAATTTGATGATCGACCATCATTCTTTAGTAACCATTAGACTCTAAACTTCACTCTTAGTTTTTTTTTTACGTCTTTTTTCCAAATCTGAGGTCGATTTTACCTAAATCTTTTTAGATTTTTCGAGATCGATAAGAAACGTTTAAGCTTTTTACCTCAAATCTAGCCACCATCTACCATTGGATCATTCTTGAACTACAATATGTTCTTCCCCTTTGTATGGCCTTTCTTTTTACTGTTAAAATTCTCCAAAAAGGCACCGAAACCTCCTTTACTAAAAAACTCAACTTTGAATTTTGATTTTCTTATGTTTTTTAGGTGGCTTTTTTGAAAAGCTTTTGCTTGATATTTTTGGAGTTTTCAGGAGAATTCTTTTACTGGGATTTTTTTGCTGGTCCTTTTTCTTTTTTCTCTAGTGGTTATGTGTATCAAAAAAACCTAAAGTGGTTGGTGGTTTAGGGACTAGATCTATGGCAAAAGCTGCCATTGTTGGCTCTGTAAATGGGAAGAGTTGTTGCTTTTTTGTCTTTTTTTTTCATATTTTTCATTTGTTTTTGTTATTTCATGACAAAAACTTAAACTTAGTGTGTGGCTTATGAGCCACCCATTCACAAATGTGGCCTAGGTTTGAAATGCATGCCACTTTTTTATGTGTTATTTTTTCTTGGTATTTTCATTTATTGTTGTCATGATATGAAAAAGACTTAGGCTTGGTGTGTATGTCATAAATGACCTATTCACAAAAGTGGCTTAGGTTCAAAACCTAGGCCATTTTTTGGTGTTTTTCATTTATTTAGGTCATCAAGCACACTTATGGCCCAAAATAAGCTTGAATTAAAAGAATTAAGCCCTATTAATCCATATTCAATAAACCCAAATTAAAAGTAGCTTGATTAATTTAAACATCCCAATTAATGAGTGACCTGAGAACCATCTAGACAATTTGGTGTCTATAGTTGCCTCTTTATGGATGATGTTGAGTATTAAGAGTAACGCAAAGACCAATAAGCATCATTTTGTCCAGGTTCGAATGAAATCCCTTGATTGCCTGTAAAAATGAAATTTAGTTTACACTTTGCCATAACAAACACGGTATATTGGTAGCGATTTTGGTTAGTACAAAATAAACTAAATAGATTTTGTAAGGTTTGACTTCTTTACATGGCTTTGGATTTTCTAATGCTTGATCTTCCCTAGACAAGCACCAATCGATGTGGACTTTGAGTCGATTAATGCCCAACTCTTTGTGGACAGACTTAATAAGAGTTCGACTTCTTATAGATTGACTCAACTTGTGGCTAGCTCTTAATGGGCAGACTCGATAGATGTCTAGCTCTTTGTGGACGGACTCAATAGGTGCCCAACTTTTTATGGATAGGCTTGATAGGCAGTCATCTCATTGTGGACAGACTCAATGGGTGTCTAGCATTTTGTGGACAAACTCAATAGGTGTCCAGCTTTTTATAAATAAATTCAATAAGTGTCCAGCTCTTTATGAATAAATTTGATAAGTACCCAGCTTTGTGTGGATTGACTCGACAAGTGCCCTATTCTTTACGAATAGACTCGATAGGCATCCAATTCTTTTTGGATTGACTCAACAAATGCCTAGCTCTTTATGGATACACTCAATTAGAGCCTAACTTTTTGCAAATAGACTCGATTGGTGCTTAGCTCTTTGTAGACAGACTCGATTGCTGCCTAGTTCTTTATGGACAAACTTGATAGGCGTCTAGCTCTTCATGGACTGACTCGATAGGTGCCTAGCTCTTTGTGAACAGACTCGATAGGTGTCCAACTCTATATGGACTGAGTTGGGTAAGTGTTTAGCTCTTTGTGCACTGACTTAAAAGGTGCCCAGCTTTTTGTGGGTAGACTTGATTGGTGTCTAGCTCATTGTGGACTGAGACTGGTAGGTGTCTTATGGACTATGCCAACTTTATTAGGCTTTTGATATGGCTAGCTACATTAGGCTTGACTTTTGGAATAAGCCAACTTCATTGGGTTTACATGGCTAGCTACATTAGGCTTTGACTGTAAGAATATGCCAACTTTACTAGGCTTACAACTTCACCAGCTATATTAGGCTTTAACGATAGGTTGAGTTTAGAGATTTTACTTGGGGTTCTTAGGGCTTTTAAGAATAAGAATTTGTTTATGGTGTTCTTTGCTAGATTGGGACTTTTGGAGTTAAGAGTTTGTACTTGAAGGATTGGTAATTGAATGATGTATGAGAATGCAAATGCATATGCAAATAATGCAATATAGTGATTTTAGAAGCCTAATCTAGTAATGGATTGCAATATTTTGGATTGCTTGTTCATTCAAGAGCTTAATTAGGCTTTTTCCTACCCTGAGGTTTATCACTTTTACTCTTCATGTGTCGAGACTTTGAATGGTTAAGGTTGTTTTTAGAAGGTATAGATACCCAATGGTTAATGAAAGAAAGTTCCTGAGTTTGATTTGTTGGTGTTTGAGATACGCTTGTCATTTGGGTTTGCTAACAAGTTCAGCAGGCTAGTTTGTGGTTTGATGAAAGAGCTGCTTTAGATGATCTAAGTTGACTAGTCTAAATTTTGGGTCCAAAGGTCAAAAATGGATTGTTTAGTGTGTTGCTAGGGATAAAGGCTTAAGTAAGACTGATTACGGTTTCAAGATTCATTTATGGCCTTCAGGCCTAAAAGAATTTTCCTATAAAATCCTCATCATTTTTAAAGTAATACTAGGAAATCCTATTATTAGTTTTATTCATTTATCAAGCATTATTAAATAAATAATAAACATGATGTAACATGGAATGCAGATGTTACAAAAAGAAATTGAGAGAAAAATAACTAATTTTTTTATTTCATTCAAAATAAGAAAAATACAACTCATGAAAAATTATGAGCTATACGAAAAAGAGTTAGGAACGAAATTTTTGGGCAGCTAGTGCCTTTGATGCCAATGACATGAATTTCATTGAGTGCTTTCAAAAATTTTTCTCAATCAATCAATTTCTTGGCATTGGTTGACTTTTGAAAAATACTTTTCAAATTGCCTTATGATATGATGGTTACCCCAAGTTTAGGTAGACATCATCTTTTTTAGATTTAAGTGGAAATAAGGTTTGGCAGGTGGATCAAGTATAATTTGATGTTTGTATCACAGTATAGTGGATAGGCCGGTTTAGTGCTAACCTGGGTTAGTGATAGTCTGATTTTGGTTAGGTTTGGATAAGAGAGAATTCGGTCACTTAAGTCACCTTTTTGGGTTTTTAACTTAAGTTGGTTTGCTTTCCTAGATGCCTTTTTGGGTTTTCGTCTGAGGTTTTCTTTGGTTCTTTGAAGGTTATAGGATGCCCTTTTGGTTTTCACCCTAAAATCTTATTCATGTATGGTATTTCTTGACGGAATTAAAGTTGACAAGGTTGTGCAAGTTGCCATCATCCATTTCAATTAAGATCAAGGCTTTTTTGAAACATATATGTTTTACTATGTACGGCTCTTCCTAGTTTAGGGTCCATTTTTCTTGAGCATTTTTATGGCTTAATAGCATTTGTTTAAGCACTAGTTCATCTTCTTGAAATTGACCAAGATGAGTTTTTTTTTTGGGCTCTCATCATATGCTTATGGTACATTTGGGCATAACAGAGAGCTTTCACCTTTTTCTTGTCAATGAGATTAAGCTACTCGTATTGATCCCTGACCAATTTGGTTTCTTTAAGTTGTGATTCCATTAAGATCTTGAGTGAAGGGATCTTGACCTCGATAGGTAGAACAACCTTCAAGCTGTAGAATAAGAAAAATAGGGTAGCACCATAGTGGTTCAAACCGTTGTGCGGTAGGCATGCAACTCCGAAGGCAGCTTTTCATGCCAGTTTTTATAGGTTTCAGCCATTTTCTCAACTATTTTCTTGATGCTTTTGTTACTGTGACTATTGTATTCATCTTTGAGAGGTAAAAGACTGAGTTATGATGTTGAATTTTGAACTGAGAGTAAACTGCTTGCTAATTTGTTTATAATGATCTATTTGTGAAGCTTATATCTATAAATGATATCCCATTTTACAAATTTGCACATAATGGATTTGATGAATTTGGTGTACGAAGTCGCTTGTACCCATTTGGTGAAATAATCAATGGCGATCAAGATGAAATGGTGCCCGTTGGAAGCCTTAGGAGTGATAGGTCCGATCATGTCTCTGCCTCATAAAGAGAAAGGTTATAAGGCTATCATAACATGCAGAGGTGATGATAGGACATGGATTTTATCTGCGTAAATTTGGCATTTATCGCAATTTTGGGCATAATCGATGCGATCCCTTTCAAAAGTCAACCAATAGTAGCTCAATCTCATGATTTGTTTTGCCATTCGGTGTCCATTGACGTGCGTACTATAGCTTTCCTCATGGATTTCTTCTAGAATTTTCTTAGTCTCTAAAGCGTGCACACACCAGATTAGTACTTGATCCTAGCTTTTTTTGTATAAAATTCCACCTTCTAGAATGAAGCTTGTGGCCATTCTTTGGATGGCTCTCTTGTCAATTTCACCAAAATGCTCAGGGTATTATTGATCTCGAATATATTGGAGAATATTATGGTTCCATGGTAAACTATCATTTTCCTTTCTGTGCTGGCAATATGCTAGGGTTTTATAGATGCTTGTTCTGATTGATGTGATCTCTGACTTTTGGTTTACTTTGAACTTGGAGGCCAGGCTTGCTAAGGCATCAGCCATTTGGTTTTCCTTTTGAGGCATATGCTAGAAGTTGATTTCATCAAATTTTTTTCTTAGCTCAGAGATTAGCTTCCCGTATTAGACTAGCTTAGCATTTTAAGTTCTCCTTATAGCTAATAGATTACCAAGGTGGAATTCTTAAACACTTGTAGAGTCTCGATGCCCCTTTCGATGGCAGCATGAAGTCCTATAACACATGCCTCATATTCGACTATGTTGTTCGTATAGTCACAGTTTAGTCTGACGATCAAAGGATAATATTTTCCTTCAGATGAGATCAAACAAGACCTAATTCCATGCCCTAATGCATTTGAAGCTCTATCAATGTACATTTTCCAAGATTGATTATACTCGAGAGTATATATTACCTTGGTTATGCGTATTAGATCTTTATCTAGGAATTTAAAATCCTCTGGCTCGTTGTCACTTGCTACTTTACTTGCTAAAAAGTTAGCTACTGCACTACCCTTAATGGCCTTCTGGTTCACATAAGTGATATCATACTCAAAGATGAAGACTTGCCATCTGGCTAACCTTTCTAACAAGGCAAGGGCTTCACATAAGTATTTGATGCGATCAAGTTTGGCAAATAGCCATGTGTTATGGAATAGCATGTATTGTCTTAGCCTCTGAGTTGTCTAAACTAAAATGGAACATAGTTTCTTAACTGCTGAGTAGTTGTTTTCACACTTTGTGAACTTCCTACTCAGATAGTAAATAGCTTGCTTTTTTGTTCCTGACTCATTGTGTTGACCTAATAAATATACCATAGACTTGTTGAAAACTGATAGGTACAAGATTAAAGGCTGCTTAGGCACTGGTGGGTTTAACAGGTAGTGTTTGACCTTATCGAAGGCTTCTCTGTACTTTTCATTCCATTCTCTAGGCTTTTGTTTTCAAAGTAATCAGAAGATCGGATCATATTTATCTGTTAGCTAGGATATAAATCTAGCTATGCAGTTCAGCCTCCCTAGGAAACTCTTCACCTTCTTTTAGTTATAAGGTGATGGTAGATTTTGAATTGCCTTGACTTTGTTGAGGTCGACCTTTATCCCTTCTTCACTTACAATAAAGCCTAATAACTTGTCGAAAGTGACGCCAAATGTGCATTTTGTAAGTTTAACTTGAGCTAGTATTTGCATTTTTATTTGAAGAGTTTTCAAAGTTTGGCAACATGTTCGCTTTCCTTTGGTAATTTGGCGATCATATCATCGACATAGACTTCTCTTTTTATGCATTTTTGAGTTCGAAAGGCATGAATTTGTAATAGAAAGAACGGTCATGAAAGTGGTTTTTTCCATATCTTCAGGTGCTATTTTAATCTGGAATATCCATAGAATCGATCCATAAAGCAAAATAGTGCATATATGATAATGTTAACCTCTAGGATGTCAATGTGGGCAAAGGGAAATTATCTTTCAGCCTAGCCTGATTTAGATCCCTATACTCTACACCTATTAGTACCTTGCCATCCTTTATAGGGACAAGGAATATCTTGGCTACCCATTCGAGATACTTAGCTACTTTGAGAAATCCGGCATTGAGTAACTTTTTCACTTTTTTTTTAATTTTCAAAAGCATATCTAGTTTCATTCTCCTAAGCTTTTGTTGTATGGGCTTATATTCGAGCTTGGGTGAGCCTTATAGACCACAATGTTGGTGTCCATTCTAGGCATGTCTTGGTAGGACTAGGTGAACACATCCTGATATTCTTGAAGAAAGTTTATAAATTTGGCTTAGGTTGAGGGTTTTTTGAAGGTTTCGATCTTGACTTCTTTCCAGTCTTCCTCTATCCTAATATTTATGGTTTTAGTAGGTTTTTCATGGGGTAAGATTAGTTTTTCTTCTTGTTTAATTGACCTTAATAGATCTGGTGGCATGCCATTTTTTTTTTAGAATACCCTTCAAACTTGACCAAGCCAGCCCAGATTGGTTGCTCAAAATCAATTTTTGGAATCTTGATATGAATATTCATGTAACTTTCATCTAAGTACCTGAAAATATGGGAAAAGAACAATTTATGCCAAAAAATATGTATAAAACGTTTTGGCAAGAAAATGAGAATAGACACAAGAGATAAAATGCATAATGTTTAATCATTTTTATTAATAATTCTTAATACAAGAATGCCCATACAAAGGATGCCATGATGCTTTTGGGCAAAAGCATGTAGGTTTAATTCATAGGATTACTTTGAAATAGACTTAAACAGCACATGAATCTCAGTTTCAATCCAAACACTCGAAACAAATCCTAGAGAATTCAGACTAGTTCATGGTGTTACTAACGTCCCTAGCTTACCAATCGCATTGACAGAGAAATCTTTGAATGCACTATTTAAAATAATCATCACATTGTTGGAGCCAATATTTCCTTCTTAATTTGGATTCATGCATTCTCCTGGATGAAAACTTCCTATAATGGTGGAAAGATCATCAGTTCCTATCCCAATTTTGACCTAACAAGTGGGCCATCTTTTTCGCTCAAGTCTTCTCAGCTTGCTTCCTCTTATGCTACGCATTAGGCTTGAACCTTAAATTTTTCTTCTCAACCTGGTGGGTGACTTTTAGAACTCTAGCAATTCCCTAGAGGCGCTTTTTGAGTTTTTCTCTAGTGCAGACACCTTTGCTAATGATCAACTTAAGACCCATATGGTCACACTTCCATAAATAAGGCTCAACCATGTTGCAACATGGCCCATATACGAATCTTGACCAGCCCGACTTAAAAGTTGGGTGTACCCCTTGTTCCTATATATATCTATATATTAGTATTTTTTTTATTTTTAAGGGCCATTTCATTATTATATTTTCTTATTTTCTGTCTTTAGGGACTAGGTTTTCAAGATGAATAACTTACTAACTTAACTCTAGATAGTCATTATGAAATAACCATTTATTTGGGAGTTACTATTAATCTGTTTTGGCTAGGTAAGATGGTCACTTACCAGAGTTTATATCTCAAGGATTACGAAACCTTTGAAAACAAACTCCGAGGTTTGCGATAATACCACAGATCATTTGAAAGGGTCAAAGAGTCAGTTAAAATCATGAATGAGTAAGGATCGATTTCTTCCATGACGCCTGCTAATTTATGCCTAATTAGTCAAATTTAACTTAATTTATGATCTTTATTCGAATTCAGTATTCGGTATTTAATTATAATTCCCAAATATTAAAATTTTTTAAATCTCAAATTTATTTTCCGTATGAGAAAATCAAGTTTTTAATATTTTTGAAAATCAAAGTATCTTTCACTCCCCACTGGATGACCAAAAGAACACAAATGGCTTTATCATTATCTTTTGTACCCAACTAGAAAGCCAAAGGAATACAACAGGTTTAAATCGAAAAGCTATAGGAATACAAAAGGTTTTATTTTTACAAAAATTAAAAAAAAATCTTGATTTGCTACATATAAAAATGATATCTCGTTATTAAAATAGCTCGTGAAATCCCTTCTATATTTTGGGAGACATTTTACGTATTACTTTAATTCAAAGACATTACCTTAATTTTAAAACTTTCAATTTTATGAGAAATAATAAAAACCTATCTTTAGACCTAAACTTGGCTGAAGAGACCAAAATATCCCTTAAAGCACACTTTTAAGGTGAAAATATCTTGGTGACCCTAAAAGACTTGGGTCTAAGGTATATTAGTAAAATATCACTAAGGTGTACCCTCAACGCAAAAGTATCCTAGTTATTTAAGGACTTAGTGATATCATAAACAAACGAACCTATTCCTATTATGTACCTTTGACATATAAGTAACTCGGTGATCACATAAGACTTCTTACTAATGTAAATTACTAAAATGTCCCTAAGATCTACCTTTGACGTTAAAGTATCATGATAACCTTCAAGGACTTGATAATTTCACAAAAGGATGAACCTAACCCTATGATACATCTTCGACATAAAAGTTTCCCAATGATCATAAAGGACTTGATTTTAATATAAATTACTAAAATACCTTTACGGTGTATCTTTGATTTATAAGTATCTTAGTACCTTAAAGGATTTGATAAATTTATAAAAAGATAAACCTATCCCTATTTTGCACCTTCGATGTAGAAGTATCCCAGTGATCATAAAAGACTTGGTTCTAATCCCTCAAGGGTGTACCTTCGAATATAAGTATCTCAGTACCTTAAAGAACTAAAAAATGATATGAAATAATAATTTTACCCTAAATAGGTAACCTAAACATAAAAATTGACCTAAATTATAAAAAATGTTAATTGGTCTTTCTATTTCTCAAAATTGCATTTTAACCTTAAAAAAGGCTAAAAATGCTAAAAATATTCTTAAATGACCAAAAAACCCTAATGGGTAATTTGATATGAGAAAAAACCCTTTTAACCCTAAAATGCAAGGTTTTACTAAATGATCCCTAAACTTTTCTAATTTTACAAATTAACCCCTATATAAAATAAAATACAAAATCAACTATCAAACATGGTTCAGTCAGTAAAAATAAATAACTAAGAATTTTGAATAAAAGCCAAATCCTAATCAATTTTGATTTATTCTTGTTCCAAGGAATAAATTAATATTCTTTCTAGATAAAAAGAAACGTTTATTTCAAGTTACAACCTAGGAGCTTTTTTCAACATCTTATCTTTCTTTGATTTTAGAGCACAACAAGATCCATTTCTATCTCTATAGAATATATAGAGTTTATTAGATAGAAACCTAAATCAAATCATGTCTTCACATATCAAATATTTCCATATCGATACATATGACACTTTTGTTCTGACAATATGATGGAGAGTGAGTGCGAAAAAGAAACTTTGATTTTGAGCCTCCTATTATTTAATTTACGGCAAGACAACAATCTCACATCAGTTAGCCAATGATATAGACTATGGCTTATAAAGCAAGGACCACCTTCCCTTATTGAAGCGTCTTTTCTCAAAGGACAAAATCATGAGGACAGTCTGTGCACTACTCCAAAGTGGACAATACCTCATTGTAGGCGTAGTGTGACAATCCTTGCATCAATAATGGCACCGTCTGTGGGAACCAATAAGCCATAAGCTCATAATCCAAAGTTCATTTAGGCATATAAACAAGTAACTCTAAGTTACTTCACGTGTATAGTGGAATCTTGCTTACTCAATCTACGACTTACACTGTGGCAAACTCACTCGATCTACGAATTACATAGTGGTAACTTGACCACTCAATCTACAATTGAACTTGCCCACTCGACTTACATAGTCTACACCCTTGCCTGAGGGTCTAGTGTTAGGGCAAGACAACAATACTACATCGATTAGCCAAGGATATGGACTATAGCTTATAAAGCAAGGGCCACCCTTCCCCTATTGAAGTGCCTTTTCTCAAAGGATAAAACCGTAAGGGTAGTTTGTGCATTACTCCAAAGTGGAAAATACCTCATAGAGGGCGCAGTCTGACAATCCTTGTATCAACCAAACACATCAAAATTAATAAAGAAAACATACCAAATATCATAAGAAGCATTCAACCAAGTAATTTTGGCCTTAAAATAATCGTTAATTTTTACAAACAAGTCCGTAAACCTTTTAAAATTACAAAAGGCATTTAAAGGCAAAAAAATGTTTATCATGCATTTATACATGTTGAAAATGCATGAAACACATCCCGAGGGTACATAAAGAATTCGACCAAGCATGATAGGCATTGAGACAAATATTTTCATTTTTACAATTTAGTCCTTGCATGATTTAAACTCAAAATTAAGCATCAAAAGCATCAAAAAATTATGAAAATCATAGTAGAAGTCATATGACGCATTTAGCCAAGCATAGATGGCCTTGGCAAAATTTTTTTATTTTTACAATTTAGTCTTTGAAATTTCCAAATTTACAAAATAGTCTAGAAATATCAAACACTTCATAAATAAGCATATATATAGTTCAGCCAACATACGAAATACCCTTTTAAAGCCTTGAAATTTTTTATAAAATTAGTTTTTAGCCCCTAAAAGTTTGATATATAACAAAATAATACAAAATATCCCAAAATAGTTGATGAAAATTTCATCAAGAGCCGTCATCTAATTTGGCCATCATGAATAATCATCAAAAACAATTTTTTTCATCACGTAATTTTATGACTATCAATATAAATAAATGTACTAAGTTTTATCAAGCTTAAATAAGAATAAAATCATGATAAATAATGAACATATTAACATAAATCAACATAAAAATGCCAAGGAAAATACCAAAAAAATATATACATCAAGTAACATCATTCTACAAACAAGCATGAATTATATGAATGAAAATCAACTTAAGTTCAAGAAAAACATAATATAACAACAAAATAAAGAAACTTTGATCATAACTTTCAAACCTGGTCTTTCGCGTGGATCAAAATCCATGAGCTTGAGTAGTTACAAAGGTCACTAGAAAGATGAAATATGCATGAAATCCACAAAAATCAAAAGTTTTCCAATTGAATTGACCTAAAAAGCTTTAAAAACTTGAGAAAACTATGTTTTTGGTAGTTTTTACTTGTGGAAGCATAAAGCTTCCAAATGAACAACCTCCTTCTTATTAAAAGGAGGAGAATTAGCTAAGTGAGGCTAAAATCCCCCTTGGTTGAATGGCTTCTTGCGATTTCTTTCTTCACTTTTTTTTTTTAATTTTATCTTTTAAAAGATTTTTTTGGCTTTTTTGATAAGCTTTAGTAAAAGTTTTTGTCATTTTTCATGATGATATCATGCATGACATCATTATCTAGAAACAAAAAGATGAGAGAGAAAAAAAATCTGCTTTGGATAAAAACAAGTTATATGGACTAAATTATAACAAATGAAGAGTTACATATTCAAAGAATAAAATTTTGCATAATAAATTTAATTAAAATTTAATCAAAATAGGATTTGCTTGTTAAAAAATAAAAGTGGGCTTATTAGGCTTGTTGGAAAATTAATGGGTTTATTTGGCTCATTAGGAAAGCTAATAGGTTTTTATTGAATATCCGAAAAGCTAAATCCAAGTTATTTTATTGAAATATGTGAAAATATTTAAAATTCCAAACTAAAAACTTTACAAAAAAAAATTTACAGATAAGAAAAAATTTGTATTTTGAAATCACAAAAATTTCAAAAATACGTTCAAATTTATGAAAATGAATTGAATTCAATACATTGCTCAAAATATTAATCAATAAAAATTATAAAGATGAAGTCCTAAAATCCAATACAAATTTCATTAGAAAGAATACGTGAACATAACTCTCTCGGTACCATGAAAAATTCAAAATTAAGTACCAAAATTAATAAATTGACACGTTATGATACAAAATGCCAGTACAAATTTTTCCTTGAATATTTTTTATTTTTCAAGGTTAGTATTGGCATAAATACTAAAAGGATATTGGTGAAATTATATAATAGTCAACTCTCAAGATTTCACCAAAAAATCTCAAAAATTTTTAAAAATGAAAAATTTGACTGTTATATCATCCAAAAAGATGAGTTTTAAAATTTTAAAGGAATAAATTTAAAAACTAATTTTTTTACCTTAATTCTTATCTTTTTTTATCCGAGATTTGTTCTCTATGACCCTTAAAACTATATTTTTTTCTGTCATATGGCATACGACCATTTAAATAGTTTAAAATGACCTTGAAAATGTCCAGTCCATCTAAAAAAAGTTTGCCCACACTAAGGCGATCGCTAGGCTCTTAGTCTCGGATATTTTGGAACTACTAGGAAAAGGGTCGGGACAAAATTGGGTGTTCACAATCCATTGACAGGCCTTTTTTAACATATATGGTGTTGACAAACTCAAAAGATCAAAAAATATTTTGAGACATCTTCATCGAGCTTGATACGCTAGGCATCAGTAAAAGTAGGTGTCTTCCTTTCCTTTGATGCCAATGACTCTATTCTCAATTATGAATGTTAGTTTTTGATGCAATGATGATGGTACTGCTTATGCAAAGTGGATCCATGGCCTCTTTAGAAGGCAACTATACGATAGAGTAATCTCTATCACATGACAGCCTATTTCATAAGTGTATGAGCTATTTTTAAGTGGGATGGTGATGTTCCTTACAATATTTCTACGGGTCCCATCGAATGCTCGCATGATCATATGACTATGCTTGATATAAGAAATGTTTATATGGAGCTTGTTCAAGCAAGATACAGGTATTACATTCAAAGTAGACCCGTTATCAGTGAGAACTTTAGGCAATATACTACCTTTGCTGCAGGTTGTGATGTATAGAGCTTTATGACTTCCTCTTCCTTCATATGGGATCTCATCATCAATGAAGAAAATGCCATTGCCAATAGTGATATTGTTTACCAATCTATCCAACTTTCGATTGGGATATCATAGAGCATATATGCTTCATTTAAAACCTTAAAGAGAGCATTCCTATAAGCTTTAAAATTTAAGAGTAGTGAGAGCACTAATATCTTTGTTAGTTATTTGTTTAGCTGGTCAACAATGTTATATTTGCTCTTCTTAATGAACTTTAAGAAGTTCATAGCTTTTTTCCCATTTATCGGCTCTTTGATAGTTATCGAATCTAATTTTTTGGTCGTAGCCTTTGGTGCTTAAGGGACAGAGGTAGGGTTTCTTTGCTGAGTTTCATTTTTCGCTATAGCTAGAGCATAACATCTATCACTTTGAGTTAAGTGGCTCACCCTCAAGATATCCACATTGGTGGCTTATCGACTAAACTCTTCGACAATTAGAATTTTACTTTTATAGTTTTACGGCATTGTTTGTCATCTTTATAAGGAAAAGAGGATAAGAGTTGGATAACCATTTTTAGAGTAAGCTGAGTAGGGATAGTTTTGGTGTCTGGTGGGTTGGTAAACAAAACCAATAGCCTTTTGACACCCTAAAGGGTGCTCTTCCTATTTTTATCTATGGCATTAATAGAAGTGATTATGTCTTCATCTTGTTTTTCATAAAATTTAATTTTAGACTGGTTCATCCTTTGGACCATTTCTAGGAAATCTGCATAAGGTTACAACATATTTCCTTATTTGTAGTGGCAGTAAAAGGGGTTCATTATTCTTTTTATTTTGGCTTTTGATTTTTGACACTATTTTAATTTTCATGAAAGCTTGCCATACCCTACTCATTGGTGTTTTTACTTCTTTAGTGCTTCTATTAACTCAATAACTTTTCCTATCGATCACCATATTCACTCTGGGTTTTGCATGGTTGGGAAGTGGATTGGCTCTAACATTAGGTTTGGGTTCTTATTCGACCTTAATCATGCCCTTTTCTAGAAGACTCTGTGCCTATCTCTTGAACGAGTTATAGTTTTTAATAAAGTGGCCTAATGCCCTACCATGGTACTCAAAATAAGCATTTTCATCGTACTATTTAGGATACAAAGATGATCTTAAGTTTATGAATACTAAGGCTATCAGCTGGCATGTTAATAAGCGGGTATAAATCTCCTTATAAGAATAAAGAAGTGACTCAAAATGTTCCCTTCCTTAGGGTGCTAGTTGGTTATTAAGGGCTCTAACATTGTTTATGTTGCAAGGTTGAGTACTCTAAGTGGTGTTTGGGGTAGGGTTTAGGTGTAAAGCTTATCGTTAGGTTGAGTTCAATGGAATAGAGTGGTTGTGGCATTGGTGAGTAAAGGTTAAAGCTCGTATATGCCATACTAGGAAGTATATACTCTGTGTTGGATATAGACTTTGAGTGAACTTAGCCAAACTCTCACTGATGGCATTCATTTCTTTCTCTTGGCCTTTGGTTTTAGATTTTCTAGTTGAGCTAGATGATTTTTCTCCTGATATCTTGCCATTTTTCTAGCATTAACAATCATCTCACCTCATATTACCATGTCACTGAAATTCTTTGTTGCATTGCCAACCAGCTTCTTATAGTAAGGGTCTTGAAAAGTGTTAAGGGAGGATAAACATAGGCAGCTTCCTCTCTCCATCATTGAGCATATTGCTTAAAGCTTTTCGTAGATTTCTTTTCCATAGTCATGAAAATGAGGCAATTTCGGGCCCAATCAGATACGTGCTTATATTGGTCAAGGAAGGCACAAGCTAGATTGACCCATGTCATATTTGAACTTGGTCGAGCTCTATATACCAATGAGCCATTGCTCCAATGAGGCTGTCTTGAAAGCAGTGTATCAATAGCTATTCATTTTGTTTATACTCTGACATCTTCCTACAATACGTGCAAAAGTGGGTGGTGGGATCTATAGTCCTACTGTATTTTTCAAAATCTAGTACCTTGAACTTAGGTAAAATGACAAGATTAGAGACTAAACCTAGAGATTTTGTGTCTATGATCCCAAATTTGTTATTCCTTCCATAGCCTTAAGGTGTTGTCCAATGAGTGATACTTAGGTCTTTATTAGTTTCAGAAAACATTTTTGCTTTCTCTTGCTCTATCTATTCATCAAGGTCTGAGACTAAGGGCTTTGCTGGTGAAGATCCAGCAACTTTGTACCCATGAACCAAAAGAGCTACGGATGCCATATTTAGATAGATGAATGGCTGAACTGGTGGAATTGGTGCTGTCAAAAGCTGTTGTTCACGTGATGACTTTTTATGAGCATTAATGGCTTCAGTACCCCTATTTAGGTTACCCTCAAGATCAATTAACCCTTTAACTATGTCAATAGTGGTTGTTTGCCCTTTATCCTTCAGAACATCAGACAATAACTTAGTTAATTCTGCTATTTGAGCTTGAAGTTCCTCGTTCTTGTGAAATGACTATTCCTAAGACTCCTTATACATAAGCTCCAATTGTTCAACACGAGCTTGGTGGTCATTTTTGTTAGACCTTTAAGTAGTGAATGAAATCAAGAGGGGGGTGAATTGATTTCACAAAATTTTGATAAATTAAAATTTTGATAAACAAACTTGAGA
>JAQSVH010193725.1:0-15305 GCA_029448705.1 Adansonia digitata | reverse complement strand
TAACTTTTATTTCTGTCTTGACTTTACTTTTTAAAGCTTAATGACCCAAACGAAATAGTGTCAATTTAGTCTTTGCCATGTTTCTGATTCCCAGCAATGGTCAAAAAAGGGCAGCTATAGATACCTAATTTTGTCCAGATATTGTTTCCAATAATCTTGAATATTCAGGATCAAGAACTTAATGGCCATCCTCACTGAGACTGATATTTTTCAGATGAACGAGACATTTTCAAGACCTTTTTAGTCATAATTTAAATAATCGTAAGTTCACGTGACAAAAAAGTCATATTCTGATCTCTAATTTCGAATATATAAGATGAATATTTAAGAGAAAAAATCATTTTTTATCTTTTCTTGTCAAAATTTTGAATATTTGTTTCCGTCAAAGATATTGCGATCAAATTTTTTATTTTTAAAAATTTTTAGAGAATTTTTCATTAAACTTGAAAGTTGATCGTCGTATAATTATACTGATACTTGTATAGTATTTATGCAAATGCGTACTCCAAAAAATCAAAATTATTTAAAGAACAATTCATATTGGCATTTTATACCATAAGGAGTCAGGTTGTCCATTTTTGTAACTAATTTTAAATTTTTCATAGTATTATGAGTTTTATACTCGTATAATTTTCCCTAATAAAATTATTTCAAATTTCATATTTTCATCTTTACCATTTTATAAATTAATATTTTGAATAACATGCTTTATTTAATTCATTTTATATAATTTTTAATGTATTTTTGAAATTTTCTCAGTTTTAGAATACGATCTTTCCATTATCTGTAAAATTTTTGGTGTAATTTTCTCAAGTTTTGAATTTTTGAATTCTCTAAATATTCATATTCAACTAATATTAAATCATTTTTTAAAATTCATTTATTTGTTATAAATTTTACATTTTTTCCCTTTTCTAAAATACGGAGTTTTCTACTACGAACTTTTTTGAAAAGATTTCTCTTAGTTTATAATTCTTAAAATTATTTAGATGTTATTATCTAATTCATATTAAATCAGTTCTGAAAAATTCTATTTATTTTATGAGTTTGAGAATTGTTTCTGTTACCGAGATACAGATTTTATACTTCATAAATTTTTTAGTGAGATTTTTTTTCAAGTTTCTAATATTTAAATTTATTTAAATATTATTATTTCATCCATATTAAATCAATTTTGAAATTTTTAATTTATTTTCTGAGTTTTAGAATTTTTTTTGTTATTGAGATACAAAGTTTTCTACTTGTAAAATTTTTCGATAGGATTTTTCTAGGTTTATAATTTTCAAAATTATTCAAATATTATTGTTTAAATCATATTAAATCAGTTTTGAAAATTTAATTTATTTTATGAGATTTGCATTTTTTACATATAATATTTTTTATCCAAAAGGATTTTTCTCGTATAATTTTACGAGTTTTGGAACTCCAATCAATTTTTTTATTTTATTTTATTTTTATTATTTCATTTCCAATTTTTTTATTATTAATTACTAATTTTCTATTTTATTATCATTTTAATTTTGTTTTGATTATTTATTATTTTCTACTAGTTTCATGGAAACTAGTCTAGTTGATATTCAATATTTCTCTAACCAATTTAGTTGGTTTCTAATTGCCAATTAGATGATATTTTCTAGTCAATCATGACAATATCTTTGAATGACCTTCGATGGTTTGTCAAATTAATGCAAATCTCACCTTTTTATGCTAATTATGATAAAAATATAATAAAAGAAATAGATTTAATTTTTTTTCTTTTTCTTTTTTTGGCTGATCCTCACCTCTTTATTAAATGGGAGGATGTGTTTTCATGGTTTTTTAGCTAGAGAGAAAAAAAAAAGAGAGAGCTTGGAAAAAAACACTTAGTTTTTTAAGTTTTTCCTTAAGGTATCACACTTGTCTTTTCTCTTCCTCATTTTGATTCATTTTCATCATCATTCATAAGCCAAAATCATGTTAAGGCTCATGGATTCTCATCCATGTTGAAAGGCTAAACGTGGTGGCTTTAAATTTTTTCTTTTTATGTTTTTACTTTTTGTATTTTTAGATTTAGTTAAATCTTGTATATATATAATATTATTCTTGTTATTATGAATTTGATTTTGTTGTACTTATTTTGATGTTTCTTTCATGTTATTGTGATGTTGATATGTTGTTTAGAATAATATTATATTTAGTTTATGGTTTTACTTTGATTTAAGTTTGATGATAATTTTTTATGCTTATTTCCATGGTTTTTATGTCAAAGCATGTATGTATTTCATGTTTTTCACCTTGGCTGAATCTGTTTGGAATTGTTCATGATCATTTTGTGCTTATTTTTATTTTGATTTCATGATTTTTAGATTATTTTGTAATATTAGTAAACATAGGGACATAATTGCAAAATTTATGAAAGTTTTTTTGACATTTTTGGCTTGGTTAAGAGCTTTATAAACCGTGAGATTTCTGATTTGTATATTTGTAAACATTTTTTAGGTATCTCTAATACTTTAAGGGTCATTTTGTAAATATTAAAAAGTTTAGGGGCTAAATTACAAAATATGGAAATCATATTTTGTGGCTAAAAATGCTTGGTTGAACCTTCTGGCATATGATTACCATGACTTTTGTGTTGATTCTTTGCTAGTTTGATGATTTTTAATGATTTTTTAGGTATTTTATCATAAAAGGGTTGAAATGTAATTTTACAAAGTTTAGGGGTTACTTTGTAAATTGTGAAAAAAATTTAGAGCAAGGTATTTGGTCGAATCTTTTTTGATATATTGGCTGCATTTTTATGCATAATTTCATATGATTTTTATAATTTTTAGGTTATTTTAGTAAGCAGGACTAAAATAAAAATTTAGAAAAGTGTAGAGACTAAGTAGCAAATTTTCATATTTAAGGGGCAAAAAGTATGTTTCACCAGTTTTAATGATTTCGATTATTTCTATGGCCTTCCGTAAGGATATAAAAATTTTCAAAACTTTTTGTATTTGTTCGGTCCCCCGAAGGATAAGAATGCAATTTTTAAAAATTTAGGGGCTTGATTGCAAATTTTGCATTTCAAGTCAAACTTAAACTTGTAACTCTTCCATTTAGACTAAATTCATCTACTTTTCATCATTTTAGTGTCCATTAGGGTACCAGGATACTTTCACGTCGAAAGTATACCTAAGAGCATTTTGGTAATTTTTTAAAAATCGAGTCCTAGATAGTAACAGGGATGTTTTTATGCCAAAGGTGCATATTTAGGATAGGTTCATCCAGTTCTCATCATTTAAGGTCCATTAGGGGTATCGAGATACTTTCATGTCGAAGGTATACCTAGAGGCATTTTCATAATTTTTCTCACCGTAATATGCCAAATGTGAATGTTTAGGATTCATTTAGCCTTCTAAGGTCATTTTAGTGTCCATTAGAGGTACTGGGACACCTTCATGTCGAAGGTATACCCAGAGGTATTTTTGTAATTTTCTTCATCGTGATGCTTTTATGCCAAATGTGAATGTTTAGGATTCATTTAGCCTTCTAAGGTCATTTTAGTGTCCATTAGGGGTATCGGGATACCTTCATGTCGAAGGCATACCCAGGGGCTTTTTTGTAATTTTCTCATCAAGATACTTCTATGCTAAAGGTGATTGCTTAGGATTCATTTAGCCTTTTAAGGTCATTTTAGTGTCCATTAGGAGTACCGGGATACTTTCATATCGAAGGTATACTCTAAAGGTATTTTCGTAATTTTCGTAATTTTCCTTATCGGGATGTTTTTACACCAAAGGTGAATATTTAGGATCCATTTAGCCTTTTAAGGTCATTTTAGTGTCCATTAGGGGTACCAAGATACTTTTATGTCAAAGGTATACCCCAAAGGTATTTTCGTAATTGTCTTCACCCTGATGCTTTTATGCCAAAGGTGAATGTTTAGGATTCATTTAGCGTTCTAAGGTCATTTTAGTGTCCATTTGGGGTACCGAGGTACTTTCATGTGAGAGTGTATCCTACGGGCATTTGCATATTGTTTTTCATCAACATGCTTTTATGCCAAAAGTGAATGTTTAGGATTCATTTAGCCTTTTTAAGGTCATTTTGGTGTCCATTAGGGGTATCGAGATACTTTCACATTGAAGGTATACTCTAGAGGCATTTTGGTCATTTCGTTAAAGCCAAGTCCTATGTGATTACAAGGATATTTTTGTGTCTTAGGGATATATTAGGAATATGTTTGTCATTTCAGATTGTTGTTGAGTTTTAGGATGTTTTATAAATATTTTCAATAAAATATAAAATTTTCTTTTTAGAAAATTAAGGCAATGTCTCTAAGTTAAAATAATACGTGGATTTTCTCCCAAAATATGAGAGAAGTTCTACGAATTGTTTTAATATCGAGATATCTTTTTCAAAATGGAAATTGAGATTTTATAAATTTTAAAAAAGTAATAATAATAAAACTTTTCATATTCCTCTGGCCCTCCGCCAAGGTACGAAAGATATTTTTAATTTAAAAAACCTTTTGTGTTCCTCTGGTTTTCCGTTGGGACACAAAAGAGAATGATAAAAAGCTTTATTGTTCCATTGGTCCTTTGATGGAGTACGTAAGAGATTTTGACTTTCAAAATTTTGAAAACCCAATCTTCCTAACATAGAATAATAATAAATGTGTTTTATAAATTGTTATTTCGAAAATCTATAAATAAATGCCATATGTTGAAACCGAATAAAAATTAAGATTGAAGTTAACAAGTAATGAATAAGGTTTCGATTTTCGGGCATCACGAGAAGGTCAATCCTTACTTGTGATTGTAACCGACTCCCAGATCATTTATATTATCTCTGGTATGATTGCGGGCCTTGGAGTTTGTATTTTAGGGTTTTGTAACCCTCAAAATACAAACTCCAATAGGTGACCAATCTTACCTAGCCCAAATAGATTAGTGGCGACTCTAAATAAATAGTCATTTCATATCATTTTGTAATGACTTTTTATGGTTAAGTCAAGTGAGCGATTCATCTCGATCACCTAGTCCCCAAAAATAAGAAAACGTCAATAATGATATGGCCTATAGAAATAGGAGAACATAAAGTGATAAATTTAACAAATATAGGAGCAAAGGCCATTTAAGTCAGGCTTGGTCAGGATTCATGTTTGAGCCACGTTGCGACAGGCTGTATTTTCATGCATAATTTCATATGATTTTTATGATTTTTAGGTTATTTTATTATGTAGGAACTAAAATGAAAATTTAGAAAAGTGTAGGGACTAAATAGTAAATTTTTAAATGTAAAGGCAAAATAGATATTTTACTAGTTTTAAAGATTTCTATTATTTCTATGGCCTTCCATAGGGATATAAAAAATTTCAGAGCTTTTCATATTTGTTCGATTTTTCGAAGGATACGAAATGTAATTTTCAAGAATTTAGGGGCTTGATTGCAAATTTTGCATTTTAAGCCAAACTTAAACTTTTAGATTTTCCATTTAGACTAAATTCATCTATTTTTCATCATTTTAAGTCATTTTACGGTCCATTAGTGTTACTGAGATACTTTTATGTCAAAGGTATACCTTAGGGGCATTTTGGTAATTTTTTTATCAAAATGTTTTTATGCCAAAGGTGATTGTTTAGGATTTATTTAGCCTTTTAAGGTCATTTTAGTTCGTTAGGGCTATCAGGATGCTTTCATGCCAAAGGTATACCTTAAGGGTATTTTTGGTAATTTTACTTATCGAGATGCTTTTATGCCAAAGGTGAATGTTTGGAATTCGTTTAGTCTTCTAAGGCCATTTTAGCTTTCATTAGGGGTATCGAGATGCTTTTATGTTGAAGTTATACCCTAGGGACATTTTGATAATTTTTCTCATTGAGAATCTTTTATGCCAAATGTGAACATTTTAGGAATTATTTAGCCATCCAAGGTCATTTTAAGGTTTATTAGGGTTACCAAGATACTTTCATGTCGAAAGTTTACCTTAAGGGCATTTTGATAATTTTTCTCTTCAAGATGCTTTTATGCCAAATGTGAATGTTTAGGATTCATTTATCCTTCTAAAGTCATTTTGAGGTTCATTAGAGCTACCAGGATACTTTCACGTCCAAGATATATCCTAAGGCTATTTTGGTAATTTTGCTCACCAAGATGCTTTTATGCCAAAGAGGAATATTTTAGGATTGGTTTAACCTTGCAAGGTCATTTTAAGGTCATTAGGGTTATCAGGATATTTTCACGTTGAAGGTATATCTTAGGAGCATTTTGGTAATTTCCCTTACCGAGATGCTTTTACGCCAAAAGTGAATATTTAAGGGTTAGTTTAGCCTTCCAGGGTCATTTTAATGTCCATTAGGGTTAACGAGATACATTTATGTCGAACGTATACCCTAAGGGCACTTTCGTGATTTTTCTTCGAGTCTAGTCTTAAATAAACATTAGGATGATTTTTGGCCGAAAGCATATATTTAGGATAGGTTCATCCTTTTTCATTAATTTTTGAGTCCTTTAAGGGTTAACGGGATACTTTCGTATAGAAGGTATACCCCAAAGGTGTTTTTATAATTTTGCATTAGAACAATACCCTATATGAGTACAAGGATACTTTCACGTCAAAAATATGCATTAAGAATAGGTTCATCACATTAGGTCATTTCTAGGTCATAGAGTCTGTATTTTTTTATAAAAATTATTTTTATAAATAAGGCAATGTCTTCTAATTAAATTAATATGTAGGATTCCTACCAGAATAGTAAGAAATTTTACAGATTATTTTAATAGCGAGATAACCTTTTCAAATAGGAAGTCAAGATTTTTCAATTTCGAGAAAATAAAACCTTTCATATTCCGCATGGTTCTCCAATGGGATATGATGGAGAATTCATGTCCACTTGGTTCCCTATGAGGATAGAATAATTTTGTGATTTTCAAAAGCATTAAAATCCAACTTTCTCAGAATAATAAATTTTTTTAATAAAATATTACAAAAATTATAATTAAATATCGAATATTGAAACCAAATAAAATTCAAATTTATTTTAACACATGATTAATAAGGTATTGATTGCTAGGCATCACGAGAAGGTCGATTCTTACTTAGGATTTTAACCAACTCTCAGACCTTTTCAAGCAATATCTAGGATGAGTGCAGATCTCGGAGTTTGTTTTCATGGCTTTTGTAACCCTTGAAAATATAAACTCCGATAGGTGTCCAGTCTCACCTGGCTAAAATAAAACTAGTGGCAACTCCAAAATTAATTAGTCATTTCGTAACAACTATTTAGAGAAGTCAAAGGAGCGATTCATCTTGACAACTCAGTCCCCAGGATATGGACCCCTAAAAATAGAAAGAAATAATTATATAGATATTTATATAGAAACAATAGATACATTCACCATTTTAAGTTGGGCTGGTCAGGATTCATATATGGGCCATGTAGCGACAATCTTCATGCTTCTCCAATCCATTCTCCAATTGCAAACTTTTAATGGCTACTCTTCTCTTTAGAAAACTAGAGAAAAATAATAGCTATAAAGTATCTCTAGAATATCTAATTCTAATCCTAAAACCTATATATAGCAAAACACTTGAAAGGAAATTTGGTCGGTAAGTAACTTATGTAATTTGTTTTTGGAAGTTGTTAAACTGGGTCCACTTTGCTTCTTTATTAAGTTATTACCCCTTAGAAACTCTTTTAGACTTTGGCCTATAAAAATTCAAAAAGCACTTAAATAACCAATTAATTTGAAATAAGTAAAAATAAGTAAAACTAATTTAAGAACAACTTGAAATAAATAAAATCTAATTAGAAACTCTAAAACTTAACTATTTTAATGTACATAATAATGCTGAATAACTTTATTTTATAGAGTTATCACACCTTCGAACTTAAGATTTTGCTGGTTCTTAATAAAAACAAACAAAAGAAAAAAAAATGAAATGCAATGAAATGAAAATACAAATTTAAATGATGATTGCCTTAATTTTCCTCAAAAGTTATCTCAGTATCCCAACTTAAGGTAGACATAAACATAATTCAAATTCATGCTTTGATTCAATCATAAATCTCATGCTTCGAATGGATATGTAGGGTGTATAATCTTTTTAAAAATCATTGCATGCAATCTGAATAAGTTTACGCCAATGCAAACTACAAACTAATACTGGATTCTCATATGCTTGTTTTTTATCTCTTTCTCCACTAATGTAGACTAACACTTTATCAAAGATCATTTAGGACTTTATTAAGCTTGTAACAAAAGGCTTGGGTAAAGGTAGGATAAAAGATATATTTTGGTTTAATTCATTCATAGAAGCTTTTCATTGTTTTGGATCTTTCAAAGAGCCATTCATAATACTTTAAGGCACATATTCCTTTTACATGATAATTTCTTTTTCATGGCACTTTATTTATTTACACAACTTTTTTTCTTCAAATTTTGCCTTTTTTAACATTAATAATGCAACGAAATTTAACATGGCTACACTATTTCTTGGAACAATTTCATATACTTGCCTATTTAGTGAGCTTAAAAGGGCTACAGTAAGGATATAATGGTTTTTCTTATTAGGCTAATTTGCTATATGTCAGTCAAAAGAAAAAGTAATTAAGCTTAAAAGGGGTACACTAAGGATATAAATAAATAGGTAGGCTCAGAAAGGCTTAAACAATTCAAAGATGACCTAAATCATCTCCTCATTTAATGTCATCTAGGATTTTGCCTTGAGAAAGAATCAAATAAATTCTAGGCTTCTAGACATAGTTGCAATTCACATCAACATAGAACAATTTTCAAATAAGCAATACAAATCAAAGCAAGAGATCAAGTGCTTAAACTTTTCTTGGAAATCACATCCTAAGAATAAGGCAAACAAAAGAATGTAATCACAATATCAAATCATGTCTTATTTTCCTAAGAATCAAGATAAATCAATAATTGAGTTCTCATCAATAGGTAAGGATCTCATCATAAATATGTTCAAACATCTCAACTTAGATGCCTAACTAACCATGACTCATGCAAAATAGAAATAAAAATTCATTCAAAGGCAAATGCAAATGCAAAATATTAAAATTAAAATTAAAAAAATAAATGCTAAATGCTAATTTACTAATTACCCTTAACTCATCTATATCAATAAAACACCCCTAAACTTAAATAAAGCATTGTCCTCGATGTGCAAAAAAATAAGAGCTTAGTTCAAGAATACTCCCCTTTCAATGGATGTGAGGTAAGAAAGTGTTTATACATCGTCATCTTCTTCGTCATCCTTTTCCTCAACAAGTTGTTCAATGTTGCATTATTGTGGCCATGGTGGCATTCTAGGAAAATTTGTCACGTGAATGCCTATTGATTACCAAAGAATTGCCACATCTGTTCTATTGCTTGGTTACCCTGCACTTGATATGCATTATGTGCAGCAATTTGAGCCATTTATGCGTCGAGATTTGCAAGGTGTTGGTTTACCATGGGTGTCCATCGAGGGTGGTTTGGTTTGGGTTGAGTAGATGAAGAACTAACGTTAGCATTGGATGGTTAATTAGGTAATCCTCGACCAATTCTACTTATCATGGTATCATCAATGGTTATCTTAGGATGGAACAATTCTTTCAAAGATCCATATTGCACATTTGTGTTCCCACACAAAGATGTAATCAAAGAAGGAAACCATAATCCCTCTTTCATTGACTAAGCAGTGTACATAATGGTTGAGTGGAGAAGCTTGCCAATATTGATTGATTTCCTAGTAAGAATGGAATAAAGCAAGATTGCCCTATCTTTGGTGATGTCTCTAATGTGCTTACTAAGAAATATATTTGCCATTATGAAATGCAACCAAATCTTACCATTTTGATGAAAAGATTGGATTTGAAAGATATTAGTTCACTCTTTGATATTTTTTATTATATATTAACCTTACAAAAATAATCTTTCACCTCCTTCAAATTGAGGTTTCTATCTAGATATTGAAAGTACTCATTATTCTTAATGTTAGGTGCATTGTAAAACTCAATGATGGCTTTACTATTGATCAGTACCTGACTCCCATAGACAAAAACTTTATTGCCTATTTGTTTATAAGCATTAGCAAAAAATTCTAGAACAATAGGTAATAGTATAGATTTTAGAGGTGCACAAAATTTCTCCCACTTACTAATGGCTATGATTTTTTGAATATTTGGATATTTTCAAGGAATTAGATTAAAGCCTCTATCTAGAAATAGGAATGTCAGGTCATTTAATTAAGTAAATCTCTAAAAAGCATCTAAAGACACAAACTTATGTTGGTCAAAGCTATTATTAGTACTAGTTTTCTATTGTTTTGGTGCCATCAACTCTTAATTATCTTACTACCATAAGGAGTAAACCTAGAGAGCTAACAATTTTGCTCACCATAATATATTTGATTGATGAGCCATAACTCAACTCCAAAACAACACTTTTACCCACAGCAAAGAATTTTCATTGTAAGCATAATTCAACTTAGTAGCTTCCAATAATCTCTATATCACAATGGATACCTAATAATCAACTAATTCTTACAATCAAAGGAAACCCATTATCTAGATCTTCTCAATCACCATAATTAAGAATTATAATATCAAAATAGCTTATAAAATATAAAATAAAGATCATCCAAATGAGAATTCTTTATAAACATGAAACTTATAGTTTTTCTTGGTGATTTCTTGTAGAGAGAGACCACTAAATTCAAGAAAACTTACTTAGATCTTGGTCAAGAGAGAGAGCCCAATTGATGAGTTGTTGATGTCATTAGATAGTGATTTTGGGTCATGGAGGAGTGTTTATTGAGTAAGAAAGTATTTGGGGAAAGGTTAAGGTAAAGGTGGCTAAAGTTTCAAAAGACACTTTGGTTAGGGCTCTAAAACCTTTAAAAAGTTTTAAAGGAGTCGGGCTTGAGTTAGCGCTATAGCTTTGAGTCTTGACTTTTTAAGACGCTATAATGCCATGAACAAATTTTTTTTAGTGGATTAATGTCATAATGTCAAACTATGACATAGCGCCCTAGACTTTTTATTAATTTTTAAAATTTTAATTACCTACAAAGGGGAGAAAATATTAATAATTATGGAAATAAATAAAAAACTTAAAATAATACTAATTGTAATGAAAAAATTAAGAAGCTTGAGTTGCCTCTAAAAAAGCACCAGATTTATAGTTATAGGCTTAACTATCTTTTGATCAATTCGAGTTGGCTAAGATGATTGAGGACTTTTAGCAATGAAAATCACTTCCCAATAATGGTTAAATCTTTGCCCATTAAATTTGAAAATTTGATTAGAACTCTCATTCGATGTCTCCTTATGGGAAACTTTTTTTGACTTTGGAAGGTCCAGACCATTGAGACTTGAGCTTTTCGAAAATAATTTCAAGTATGACTTTTAGAGTAGAACATGTTGACTTGGCTCAAATTTTCGCTCAATGATCTTTTTATCATGCCATCTCTTTATCTTTTCCTTTAAAGCTTGGCATTTTCATAAGGTTAAAAATGAAATTTGTCTATCTCATTAAGCCATAACAATCACTTCTCTCTAGCTGCATTAAGATCAAAATTCAATTTCTTGATGGCCTAATCAGCATTATATTCTAGTTCTGGTTCTACCAAAAGATAACATGCCTTACCAAAACAAATCAATATGGCAACATCTCGATAGAAGATTTATAAGTAGTTTGGTACGTCATAATACATTATCCAATCTCTTGGACCAATCTTTTCTAGTTGAGCTAACTATCATATCCAAGATTCTATTGATTTATTGGTTTGGCACTTCAATTTGATTGGTCTTTTATGGATCATTGGCCATGAAATCTTGTGCTTTAACCCTATATTTAGCGATAAGGGATTCAAATATTCATTGCAAAAGTGTGAACCCTTATTGCTAATCTAGGTGTGCCAAAGCAGATGAAGATGTTTTCTTTTTATGAAATTCAACACAACCATGGAGTCATTAGTCAGCAAGGCTACTACTTCAACCCACTTTGGTACATAACCTACAATAACAAAAATATAAAGATTATTGTAAGAGGAAATAAATGGTCCCATAAAGTCAATACTCCATACATAAAAAATCTTTACTTTTATAATGTTATTGAGCGACATCTTATTTCTCCTTAAGATGTTGCCTACTTTTTGACACCTGTCATATTTTAAAACAAATTGGTCAGCATCTTTATGAAGAGTGGCCAATAAAAACTAATTGCACCACTTTTGCCGCAGTTTGTTCTCCTCTAAAATGCATTCCATAAACTGATAAGTGATAATGTTGTAAAAATTATCTGTATCTTCCTTGGGTACAAGCTTTTTAATAATTTGATTAACACATTGTTTAAACAAGGGAAGTTTATCCTAAAAATAATGCCTAACATCATGCAAGAACTTTTTCTTTTGTTTGAATTTAAATCAAAGGAAAAACTTTACTTACAATATAATTGACATAGTCGGCATACAATGGTAATTCCTATTGATTTACTTGGAAGAGCTGTTCACTAGGAAAAGTCTCATTAATTGGAGTGGAATTGCCAACTTTTGGCCCATTGTCTAGTCTTGAAAGATGATTCGCCACATGATTTTCTATTCTTTTTCTATAAACAATTTTGAAATCGAATTCTTGCAAAAGAAATATCCATTGCATCAGTCTTGGTTTATCATTCTTTTTTTCAATCAAATAATTAATAGTAGAATGGTTAGTATAAAAAATAACTATAATGTCCACAAGATGTGTTCTAAGTTTATCAAAAGCAAAAACTATTATAAGCAATTCTTTTTTAATAGTAGTTTAATTCAATTAAGCATTTGTTAAAGTTTTCCTTATATAATAAATGGATTGAGAGACCTTTCTTTTCTTTATACTAACATGACACCAATTATAAAATTACTTGCATCACACATGATTTCAAATTAAAGATTCCAATCAAGGATCACAAGAGGGGCATAAACTAATATTTTTTTCAATTAGATAAAGAGGCTAAACATGTATCATCAAAATTAAAAGGTGTTTTTTTTTAAGAGATTGCAAAGTGGTTTAGTAATCTTCGAGAAGTCCATAATGAATCTCCTATAGAACCTAGTATGACAATGAAAATTCAAATTCCATTAACTAAAGTTGGAGGTGAAGTTTATCAATGGTCTCAATCTTTGCCTTATCCACTTCTCTGTCTTTTCTTGAAACTTGATGTCCTAAAATAAAAGCGTCTTAAACCATGAAGTGGCATTTTCCTAATTCAAAACCAAGTTGGTTTTTTTACATCTTTAAGAACCAAACTTAGATTATGCAAACATTCATCAAATAAGTTTCCAATATTTGAAAAATCATCCATGAATTTCTCTAGGCAATGTTCCAAATATTAGAGAATATAGCCATCATACATCTTTGAAAAAACACTACACCATTATAAAGCCTGATGGCATTCTCTGAGAAAAAATCCCATTAGGGCATGTAAAAGTAGTCTTCGTTTGCTCATCTTGTTCTATAGCAATATAATTGTATCTTGTATAACCACCCAAGAAACAAGAAAAATCCTTACCAATTAACCTTAAGCATTTGATTAATAAGTGGCAAGGGAAAGTGATCCTTCCTAGTGGCTTTGTTAAACTTCCTATAATCCATGTAAACCAGCCAACCAGTTGTTGTTCTTGTTGGAATGAACTCATTATTGCCATTGGAAACCATAGTTATCCTTCTTTTCTTAGGCACACATTGAATTAGACTTACCCATGAATTATTAGAGATAGGATAGATGGTGCTACCCTCTAACCACTTGATGATCTTTTTTTAACCATTTTTACATGATCTGATTAAGTTGATGTTGATGCTCTATGGTAGTCATATGATTATCTTCGAGCAGCTTTTTATACATGTAAATTGAGGGACTAGTCCCCTTGATATCAGCAATTGACCAACCCAATGCTCTTTTATGCTCTTTAAGCACCCTAAGTAATTTATCTACATGTTCATTACTAAGAAAATATGTGATAATAATAGGAAAGTAGAATTTAGACAACAAAAAAAAATACCTCAAATATGAAAAAATTGTTTAAGTTTTAAGGAATGTGGCTCTTTAATAAAGGGCTTGGTAGATGCATTAGATAAAGGTCACAAAAACTTAAATTTAGGATTGGATCCAGTGAAATGTGGTGTATTAAGCAACTTCAAACACTTAATAAACTCATCATTATCCCTTTCAAAATTAGACACCAATGTTGCTTTTAACGGACAAAAAGTTAACTATTCATAAAAACTTTATTTGTTGCACTATTAACAATATTCACTATAAAACACTTTTCAAACTCTTTAAAAAATTTCATAGCTTTAAAAACATTAAAAGTTGTCTGTTGGTCTTAAACTCTCATTTTAAGTTTGTCATTTTGGACATCAATGAGAGTTCAACTGGTGGCTAAAAAAAGTCTTCCTAGAATGAAGAGTATTTTAGTATCTTCCTCTACGTCACGAACTATAAAATTAGCTAAGAAGATAAATTTGTCAACTTAAACCAAACCATCTTCAACAATGCCTTTTAGATATTTGTAGGATCTATCTACCAATTGTGAGTGATTGCGGTAGGTATTACTATTAGTGTAAGCCTTGTAAGCTAATTGGATTCGGTTGTAACACTTTAGCTTTTAGTTATTTCATTTAAAATACATTATTATTGAATTAGTGTAATTATGTATTTCTTTAATTATATAACTCTATACTAATTTTTATTTATGATTTATGAAGATAAAGACCATGAAACATATTGGTGTTGCAAAGAAATTGTAAAATGTTAAAATTTTGAGATCCTTATGCATTAATGCTGTGTTTCTAAAACCATTCTTAGTCATAGTATTATCAAGACTGGGTATTGACAATGCACAAAGATTGGCATATCTTAAGCTTTCATACATATGATGCATGTAGCTGATCTCATGAGTTTAAGTATAGTGACACTTGAGGATAACATATAAGTGCTTGTTACAACAACAAGTTCACTAACCATAACCGATTATGAGAGTTTCATTTGGTATTTCACTTAAGTGTCTATAGAAATACTCTTATGTGTCAGTAACATAAGTAATTCTTAATCTTTGACACTAGGTAACCTTGTATATTAATTATCATACTTTGAGATCATTTCAATTGGGTCCACTTTGATGGAAGGATCAAATTACACTAACATACTGTATACTAAAAGCTTGTCAAAACTGTATTGACTCTCTTGGCATTTGGGTCCATTAAGCATTACTAGATGCCGATCACGGTCTATAAATATAAATATTCTTAATTGAATTAATTTATAATTATTGCCAGCATGTTAAGGGCTAATAGGTCA